>DWHU01000032.1:0-39955 GCA_018247975.1 Parides photinus
TCACACAACACTGTCTAGTCCCAAAGTAAGTAGAGTATACTCGCTTGTGTTATGGTTACTAGATAGTTGATAGACTACTAAAATATATTTTTAAAATATTTTTTTGTAAATATATACATATCATACATGGGAAACATCAGACTCTGAAGAAATATTGTCCGTGGCGGGAATCGAACCTACGATCTCTTACTGACTAGATATATACACTACTAAGTGAGCTTAATCGGCCAGTCAGAATATATTACACTCTCATATATTTATTAATTTCACACAATAAAATTCAATATGACTTTTATCGATGTATAATTGTAATTAGGAGCATTTAACTGGGAAACAATTTTTCTAAGCGCGTAATTCACGTAGTAAAATTATCAAATCAATGGCGCGTACAAACAAGGCCTTACTCTGTACGAGGGGATATGACTTTGTGTTTACTTTATATTATTAGTCCATCAATCAAGAAGCAATTTTATTTTGAATGGTAACTGTTAGTTAAACAGTAACAAATGTTCGATCCGCGCTTCTCGTCCGCCCATCAATCAGCGCTGCGCTGACGGAGGCTCGCCGGCAGGCTCCGCCGCACTCTCCGGTCCTCAACGCCTTCTAATGACAGCTCTCGCACCAACCCGACACATCCAATTCACATCTTAAATGAAATTCCCTTTGCGCCTCCAAATTACCAAACTCCGTCATTAAACTGTTTGTTTCATATCCATTTATTGTTAAAAAGTTCTTTCCAATTAGTGCTACCGTGTCGAAAGGATAATGCGAGGAATTAAGTAAACGTTTAACGCATTAAAAAAGGACTGTCTCGCTCGTACGATGAAGATGCTTTGTTGTTCATTATTATAATTTCCAGCTCAACTTGTATTGCATTGGGTACAAAATACGATAATATAACGTTCCGCATTACGCAATGCCCGCTGCGACCACAAAGAGGAAGTACTGCAATGACAGATGATCGATGCTAAACTGTATAATGCGCATACAAACAGATAATAAACATAGCTTTTGTAATTCAATTAGAACGTGTACCGTATATATTCAACGGTTAAGTGGCGTGTATTTTACTAAATGTAAAGCATCCGTCAAACTATTGGGCGCAGACGAAATTTGAAGGATGGAAATTAAGTTACACCTACGTGTATATACGTAGGTTGTCCTTCGCTTCTCCGGACGCATGTTCCATACCATTTTAGGCTAACACTCGCGTCACCTGTTTAAAATACAGACGGCGCCAAAACAACGAGACTAGTTCCCTGAGTTAAGTCATTTACCAATTAATTCCGTCACTAATAGTGGTCAACCTCGAAAGACGGCGGCGTGTTCAAACACGGGGCTATTTGTCGATAAACGCGCACCAAATGGGCGCAATAATACAAATACAAATTACAAAGCAATAAATAACGTCGCTATAGGAAAATTGTATCGAGTGCGCTATCATCGATGGTCCGGTTTAATTTAATTGACTGGAGTACGTGTCGATGATAAATGTAAGCGGGGTTAAGCATATGCGCGGGGCCCAAGAATAAATCGCCCCTCGGCGAGACGAACTGATTTGCGATAAGCGGGTATTTATTGTGTTATTTGTGCGCGCCACCTGGCGGCGGGACGGCGCGACGGCGGCACCACTGCGGGAGGCTCTCTATTGCCGACCACTCTGCGCCATCCCTCCCGACTACATGACGGTAGAACGCGCCCTCGACACCATAAATCACTACTCACATAACAACCTTCACCGCTGATGAATTCTACCGACCTGATAACAATCCGCCGAGAGTAAGCTCTTATATAGACTGAAGCGCTATTCCGAGTCTAACCTATTATCTACTAACCATTTACTTTACGGTTTAAGTTTAATTTAAGCCTTTGTTATATATATACAGTTTTTTTTGTCTCGCCCATTTTCCCAACCATTTTTTTGAGGTTGGCGCAGTGTGTCAGTCCTCATCCGTACTAAACATACCACGTTTTGGCACTGGGTTTTTACAGCCGGCCGCCAGTCTGACCCTATCTCTCCTTCATTTACATTACCACTTATTAACATTTTTGCTTACTTCTATTTTAATGAAAATAAGTCAAGTTTAAAACTAACAGCAATAATTTACGATTTAAGTAAACAAAACATTTATATGCGGTTATGTTTATATATGTAAAGCGGTAAACAAGAATAAGTACAAATGGGCATCAAGCGGGTACAAAGTGTAGTACCGAGCCCACGTCCGCGTGTGCCCGCGGCGCCGATACCCGTCGCAAACTAAAAATGTATATAAATTATGAAGATTACATGAAAAAGAGAAATGTGTTACATTTAATTTTATTACATACGATAAGTTATGGCCTAGTCGCGGCACTTGAAAAACACGTTACTGCGCTCCCGCAATCGAAAAGTAATAAGTGCACCGTGTTACAGTGGGACTTAACTACCCGGTCTTATGATACCAGAAACTGTATGGCACTGTCTTATCTCGACTCATAAAAACGTTCATATAACTAAACCAATTCGCAGTTACATACAGATCATTTGTGACATGGAAATATCAATAAATTTATAGTTTTAAGATAAGGGACACAGTTTCTATTTGATTATTTACATCCAATACGAGATCGATGCATCAAAGTAATTGGATGATATTAATAAGTTGATTGCCAACTTTTTAGATCAACAAAGTATTTCTACATTTTAATCACGCAATTTTTTCCTGTTCTACCTCTAACGTCATGGAAAACCCGAAGCCAAAACTTATACAGTTTTATCTAATCCGAATGGTTAAATACCATCCCCATACTGTAAATCTGAACCAATTGCTGACTTCCGGATTGTGTCATTTAAATCTAAGTTAAACTAAAGACTAGTCCGAATTAGTTGTGGATTAAAAAACAATTACATATCGTTTCTTACTTAATCTTTTTTAATGGCGCTTATTCTCTTAATTAGTTGTAATTAAACAGTTTTAATTGAAATTTAATGAACTTCTCAAATATATTCCATGAATGCAAGGATTCAATATTTTACTACATAAAATTGTAAAAGGTCAGGCCAAGGAACATGCATTATCAGACCAATACTATTAATATCAGCTAAACTTCACTCTTGTTTATTTACTCCGACCTTTCTTATTACATTTATTACTTTTATCAAAATTATAACCTAAGATATCGTTGTATCGAAAATGCGTAAATAGTATAGAAATCTATGGAGAAATTTACTGTACTTAGAGGACATTTAAACAGTACCTTATAGGAATTGTTACATAGATAATGACAACGCTGTAGATTAAATAAAAAGTTTATTTCAGATGTAACATTTAACACAAATAAGTGAATTACTTTTGTTACCTATACACTACAAACTTGATTTTATTACATAAGGTAAATAAAGACTATGTTTCATACTACTGCTACCATTTGTAATAACGTTCAAATAGCCGCAGTTTTACAATAATAGATTGGTACAGACGGCATTGCAAAAACCCTACAACCGCTTAAATTTCAAGACATGTACAGCTTCGAGGTAGTTAATTCAAAAGCTATCGTTAATTGATTTATGATGGTTTAAAAATTTTAATGCAATAAAAGCCAAGAGTTAAACGTAAGTAAATTTATTTCGGAGTCAACGGAACCCACGTGAACGATCGTATCGCGCGTAATTTGTTGCAGGCGGACCAATCAAAATATTTGTTTATCTCGATGTCTGAGCGATCGCGATGCTATCGGCATTATAATGTCACTGCGCGTCGGCCGGTGGCTTATCTGAGAGATACTGCCACTCGTAACTTAACATTAGCGCTTCTCAGTTACCTTAACGCAACCTTTCGTACAGAAACGCGTATAAAAACAGCCACTTATCCCCATTTACATCGCACAATTAATTTCATACCGCGACAGTTAACATGCGTCTACTGAATTAGTAGAATATGAATGAACATTGGATTTACTAACATATAACAAAAAAGTCGGAGGCGAAATGCACACAGACGCGCCACAAACAAATGTCTCCGAGTGGAATGTCATAACAACAAACATCTAAAATATGTCAAGCCTGCCAGCTAATGGTGATCATGGGAGAACAAAAAATATTTGACGGCACCGTCCGCTAATGTGTAACCAAGCGGGTCCCCTGACACGGAAACTCTCTTCACACACGTTTGACCCCCAACAAAGGAGTACTGTTTACCTTGTATCGCTACTAAAATATTGAAACGAGGGCCGTGTGCGTTCTAGTCGCTAGAAGATGCTCGTCGCACTGTCTTGTCAACCACTGCATACTAAAAAGAAAGCGAATAATGTAATGCTATATTTATAAAGTAACCACATTCTATTGGGTGACAGTACTTACCGCTAGAATCGATCCCAAGCCAGGATTGATGAGTCTTCATGTAAAGATTGTTATTTAATTAAAGCCGTAATGCTCCTCTGAATAGGTAGACCAACGTTAATCAAGATGGAAGAAAATAAAGTAAAGAAGAAAGTATCCGCATTTGTCTCCCAAGGAAAGCCCCAAGAGAGTCGGATGTCAATACTCAACATTGGAAAATTGCAGGTGGTTACTTTTAAGCCACAATAAGGTAATCTTAGTGATGTCATCCTTTCTGAACATTTACCCAAAAATATGATATCGAACATTTCATTCCTGTAATTCACTTACACACGAACAGTACTCTTTCTCCGATGAAACTTTGGACAAACAAGTGCCGATGTCTTCATGAAAATAGTAAAAAAATCTGTTGTGAATATTACTTTTACGGTTGATAAATCGTACTGCAGTGCAGTGATAACTGCAGACCGCATCAACATTTAAGCGTAGACAGATTCGTAAGCAAACCTTTTTAATTAACAAAAGTACCGCCAATAAATAGTTCGTCATACGTAGTGCGGTATCAAATCATGCTTCATACTAGAATGAACTGGAATATAATGTTACAGATTTAAAAAAAAGACAACAGTTTATGATATTACTCATGAATATAAAAGGTAGTTGCCATTTGAATGATATTATGTACAAACGCAAATATTTCGTAAATGAAGCTCAGGGCAATGTTAGCTTTGAGCCACGTCCGAAACATTTTATATGAATTGATTTGTTGATTTACCTTTTATAACTAAACATATGATGAAAAAGGGAAGTTATTTATCTATTAAAGAAATAATGTATTACTCAGCGAGCAGTGTGCACAATCTTATGTATACGTTGACAAATGTCTCACGGTCGTGTTTGCACTCGCGTTATGGTATCGTGAGCTCACTACGACTTGCGGCTGGTAAAGTTCACGACGGTTGTCAATGCAAATTGTTCACGCGTTCAGCGAGCTCCGTTTACAACCGCGCCGGCGAACACTCGCATTCCGGTGAGTAGTAACGGAAGCGGAGAACATTGCATGCCAAACATCCTTTGCGATGACATTAAAGCCACAGATTGGATAACAGTGTTCATTCGAGGACTTAAATGATTACATAAAGATGTTTAACAAATTTAAGATATCATTTCAAGCTTTACGCTAATAGTTACTCTGCCATTTCTTTTTATGAAATAGCTGTTAGGAGCTACGTTGTAGATTTTCACTAAGCTCTGGCTTAGTACTGGTTCAAGGTTGTTGATTAAATAAAATTTTAGTTTCTCTTTATGATAGGAATTTCCGTGAGTCCCAGCTGTGGCAATGTTAAGAGGGCTATTTGTATACGTACATGGAATGTGTGTTTAGACATCGTGGCTGTGCAATTGTTCTATTGGTGTACAGTGTCGAACAAGTTTTCTATCCGCGGCGCTGATAAAGCAAGTCAGGTCGCGCGTGTTGTTTAATATTGGTCGATTTTGTCTCAATAACTCCGGCGTGGAGCGGGTGTCACGCGAGCGCTCGCCGCGACCAATTAGCTGGCGCCATGCACCGGACGCAAAACAATAAATCAATAATTAAACCGTCCATCCACCGGCAAATACTGATTTATTCGCGCCTCCTGGCCACGACCGCCATTGTCGGTCGCAACCAGCTCCACTTACTCGTATAGTCAACTTTCGATTGTACTCTTGTAAATAAAAGAAAAATAACGAATAATTCAACTATTGGCTAGCTTAAGTATAACGTTACTTCGTTAATTTTTCTCTAAGCGGTACAAAGTGAAAGATTAAGCATGGTTTACACAGTGCATTAACAAGTGTATCCGATCTGAACTAGGCTGAGTTTCACACACAAACTGTCTGTTTGCTCTGGACATTAGAGGGAGAGCGTAACTGTCGACACGCAATGGTTGTCGTTGTGCTTGTTTCTGTGTTTCGACACGGTCGTATCGACGACGTTGTTACTAGTCCTAAAGATTTTTAATTGAATGTTTACGTCTAACAAACTGGAAATCGTACGGCGCATAAATAACAACCGGCATGAGTTACCGACCATCAACAATTATTCAATGGCTCTCCAACGCGGTGTGTAATCACGAGTATTTGAAATTAATGTAAATTAAAGACATTTAACAACTATCTTACGCACAATCATGTTCGTTTAGTGGCGTCAGGCGATGGTGCGGTTTGTGACGGCACTCCGTCAGCACGAGAGCCCTCCGCTGGGCCACCGAGTGTTTTCATACACACACGGTGCGCGGACGTGTTAATTCATAGAAATTTTGTTTTTTTTCTTCCGCGGCTATCGACGACTGTGGGAACGTTTTTGGGTGCCTTCGTTAGAAGTACCTACTCTACAGTAACGAGCAAACAGTCGGAATAACTCCGAGTATCGCACCCGCGTTAAGTGGCTGTCCGTTCACGGAATTTACGACAGTTCTTCACGCTTAGGTAATAGCCGTTTGCGATTGAGTTATCCGACGTTCAATTGTGCGCCGACCGGCTCACGTAGATACGGGCTATAAAAATTATTTTAGTTTCCAATTTGAGCGTCATTGTCTGATGTGAAAGTTGTCAGTTGGCGCCGGGGCCAATAAACCAGTCGCTGACGTTGGGCACGTGCGACTCCAAAGAGTAGCAAACAGCACAATATAATTCTGAGTGTTATTCTACAATGACGCCACACTTTTATTAAATTCAAATTAAATCCTCAAAGCGTCGTCAGGATAGCATCAACAGGTGTAATTTATATCATTGACAGAATAACAATGAAAGGGATATCTTTACTTTGACAGATGTTCAGGGTAAGTGAGGATCTCGACAAATGGAAGTAAGAACGAACCTTGACCTCTCGCCGCCTGCTCTCAACTGCACCCCGCTATGCCTCATCATTACTATGACATTAATATTGTAAATTTATACCTTCAACAGTAGACCCATTGACAAATAGCTATGTTTTCAAATCGAAATCCAATACCTTTCAATGCATACATTACTAGCGTACAAATTGAATTCTCTACGAAATTTACATAAATAGTGTGCAAAGGCAGTGCTAGTATAATGCTATTACGTTTTGTAAGACAATAGCTGAGCGGGGTCCTCCCACCTCCCACGGGGGTCGCAGCAAGAAGCGGTATGCGCAGGCGCATGCTAATCGCTCCTAATCACGACCCGATCTTGAGCTGATTCATCTTAACCTTACGTTACTCTATTCTGTTTATTTATCAATCAGTATACTTAATACCAGGCGCAACTATAAAAGGCGATATATTTGTCTAGTGTCGCTCTTAATTAGTGGGCGACGGCGAATCGACGCCATATGTGGTCGTCGAGTTAGCGTCGACTTTTGTAGAATATTTTTGTTAATGTATAATGTAAATGAAGAAGAATCATTATGTTTACTTCCTCAATTCTCTCTTTTGCCTTTTATGGTAGCTAGGGTACAATGACTCAGTGGATTATAATAGGATTTCATTAGGCAAAAGTTTTTTTATAGAAATCTCGGTTTTAATATTCCTGTTATATCTGACCAAGTAAACATTAATACTTAAAACGGTTTTACGTATTTTAAAATGACGAGGAGTATAGAGTTTATTAATAAATATTATAAAAATCTGTTCATGACTTTTTTTTATTAGTCTTTCCGTTGTATCTGAATTATTATAACTGAAAATTGTTGCATTCAGTTCATGTCCGTGTTGCTTAGTACATAATATTCTTTACTTGTTAGGCAACCAAACAATGTTTGTGCGATAGTATTGCAAAAATCTGCGGAGACGCAGGTAGACGGAGGTAGAGTTTGCGGGTAGAGGGGGTTAGGTGGCGCCCAGTGGCAGGTCCGCCCAACTCTTTGTTTACGTAACGCCCCCTCATTAAACAGACATGAGCAGTTTCTTAATCACCATGCCTGGAAAACAAATTCGCTTCATACAATCAAATTAAGCATAAATATTGTCATAGTTGTAGCGGTAACCACAAACATCAATTACTATTTACATGAAGTTATTTATCGCCCAAATATTGTTACACTCGACATTTTTTACTAAAAACAATTAAAACAAATTATGTACATAAACTTGAATTTTTCATCTATCTTTTTCACTCTCTTTAACTGTGCAAAGTTAAAAACGATGACTAAACTCTAAAAGAATAATGTCCAACTCTATCTATTTTTTATTAAGTGCATGAAAACCGTTCAGCTTTCTAAACCGGCAGCCGTATCGTATAATAGTGAATAAATTGATACGCGTGCATTAGGCACGAGCCCTGGTGATGAGCCTTTCCAATGAGGCTCGTGTGGGCGCCGGTAATAATTCAGCACAACCTTTATAGGCTTCGGACACACTGAGACATTCAAATATAAATTCGACGTAAATCCACTGGTATAACTCTATTCCTTCTTTTAAATATTAACGTCAAAATATATTAACAAAATTATTTAAGTATTTAAGCCAGACCTGCTGCTGAAAGCTCAGTTTTTGCGGAGGTTATAGGCAATAAAGTCTCTACAAAAAACTAGTACCTTCTATGAAGAAATATATCGCGATTAAACCGTCATGCTCTAAGAATTAGGTGATCATATATTATTGCCGCCAACCCACACTTGGTCAGCGTGGGGGATAAATGACGTTTCTATTCTCCAATGATAAAGAGGAGTTGCAGTAAGAGAAACATATTTTTTATGTACAATAAGGTTAGCCAATTTCATGATTTAGAAAAGTGGTAGATCGATAGGTGGATTTGAAAATGTATTATATAAAATCTGTCGTTGATACTGCCAAAACAGTATAATTCGTTTCTTTCTTAGTTTAATGTGATATGGCATTTTGGTGTGGGGTACCGCGACAGATATTGAGACAAATTTTGTGTTACAAAAGAAAGCCATTAGAGCTTCTATCGTTTAAGTCCTCTTACTTCGCTAAAAGAAAAGTTAAAAAAATTGGTATTTTGGCAGTACCAATTTATTTGTAATTGTATTGACTATGTGCATAACAACGTTGAATATCTCTCAAAACATAGAGATGTTTACAATTTCAAGACCAGGAAGGAAGGAATAGTGACAGAATTTTTGTATAACAAAATACGAAACAGTATTTTAGGTTTACCATTGCATAAATTTAAAGTACATGTAAAAAGAACATTGCTCAAAAACTTCTAAAGTTCTGAAATGTATTAAATTTCATGAGGTGCGAAAGTGTTCTTTTGAACCCACATGTTGAATAAATGATTTGATTTTGATTCGATTATTAGGATCCAAAGCTCGTAATATGTGACCTGGTTGATTTATAGGACATCTGTTATAAATTACGTGCTTAGCTACTGTACAGCATTTAAATATTAAGAAGGTTATTTCTGCTAGAATCCGTCGACCAGCGGCCAGCGTGGTGGATAGAAGGCCAAGCTCTCTCATTACGAGAGTCAGCTCCGAGTCCTAGCAGTGGGAACATTAAGTTGGCTGTTTAATTTATTATTATGCTATAAGTGTCAGTGCTCCGTGTAGATCACGAGCCTACGGTCGAAATCTCAGGCAGCTGATGGCATCGTGGTTGCGAAACGGTATCGCACCCGCGACGCAGCGCCGGCGCCGGGGCCCGTTATCCGCCCACGATGGGCCGCGTTGCGCCACATCCACGCTTTCCCATTTTTCAATAAAAAAAAAACGCGATGTTTGTTTACGTAATCAGTTTTATGTTAACTAGCATTTGACGCCGGCGACTTTTGGCGCCAGCGGTGTATCGCCGCCGCTGCAGCCGTCAGACGCTCATTTGAATATTGAGGCCTATTAAAATATCCGAGTGATAGTCTCGAACATTTGGTTTTAATTAGCAGTGTGATATAAGCTTTGGATACGAATTAGTATAACCAGCTTTAAGTATCTCAAAGCACGTCGGTTTATATCGCAGCTTCTACCGTTTTAATATCAAAACTCTCAGAAGTGTTGTTACTAACATAGTTAAATAAGAAAAAGTTTTTCGCCTTTTGCAAACATAATGTATAAAAATTGCAAACATCTAAGTTGACTTATAAAATATCATGTCTCTATTTTATAAACATATTTTATATTTTAATAGACATAAGACACTGGTATTATTCATAATTATTAATTGTCTAAATAAACAGACACGTCAATGGCAAAAGTGAAAAAAAAACTGGGAATCACTAGAAATTTCCACGTTTTCGACACGTCTTTGGTTATGAATGTTCACGGCCAAGTTTACCATTTCCTGTTATATAAAGTTTACGGTGAGTTTTTTCTCTTGTGCAATATTTTTTTTTGTACAAGACTAAAGAAAATTACATCAAGATTTTAACACTATTTCATATTGTGATAGATATTTGTGTTGCGTAGTCAATAATAAGCGACGAAGAAAGAAGGGAAGAAAACATTTGTAAACCTTTTTTCTCTTAGCTCACAAACATCTTATATTTTTTTAGGTGTTATAATTAATACACTTAATCAAAATTCTTATGAAAACATCGCGAGGAAACCGACATGTTACAAGAACCACTGCTTTTGTGAATAAGTGCAATCCGCCAATTCGCACTTGCCAGCGAAGGCCCCAAACTTCTACAGTGGGAACACTAAGTTCACTGTTTATTTATTTAATTTAACAAAGATTAGACAAATCTTATCCTTTATAGTAACCCCTTAAAGTAAATAACTAAAACAATTTATTTTAAGCAGTTGAAATTCTAATGCTGCTTTAAATAATGGATTCAAGAGAACTTATTACTATCTAATTGGGATTCAAAAACGCTCCATTGCATCGCCGCATACATAAACTAAATTCAAATCTGTAGTAAAATTGAATATTTATTAAGGTACAGTTACAATACCACAATACTCACTAACTGTACATCTATTAAGAGAGATTACCAAAGATGGTGAAAGATGGCGCCAACTCGACCTCGTCAAGTGACTATTATCTTTCCGTCTAAGCATCGGTTACAAGTATCAAAGACAATAAAAATAACCTTACATCCGACGTGTACTGTAGACACTTTAATGTTATTTTAATATAAGCCCTTTTACAGCACTGTATCCATTCGATAGTAATGCAATAATGGTGGATAATTTATTTTATAGCTTTAACGGCGCCAATATTCATGTTTCTTTTACCTATTTCATGTTAGTAAATTCATTACAAGAATAATTATACGACGTTTCTTTCTTTCTATGTTATTACATTATTAATAAATGCTTTTCTATACATTACTATGTAAAGGCTGATTTGATTAATATATTGAAGGTATGTACGTATAAAATGTTATTTTTTATAGCATTGTGGTTGATTTGTGTATTTAAATCGTAACCTGAAATGTATAAACGTCATGCGTAATGATAAACAATGTTTGCCAATAGTAAGGTAAGATAGGGTCGCGTTGTGCAAGTGCATTACGTCAGTTAAACTCTGCCAACACGTAACGGAGACTGTGTTTTAGGTTTCGCGTGATTCACAAGTTACACGAGTGACGATAATAAATTAACAGTAATTATTCTTCTTTACAAAACATCGTCGTCGAGTATAAGACACCGAGAGCCTCCTCGCCGGAAATGACTTGAGACTACATTTGAGAGATGTCGAGGGGCACGCGGTCCATTCAACGCCCGTTGTAAATATTTACAGAGACGACTAGTTCTTGTAACAATGACTATTATCAAGTTAAAATGATCCAGTTAAATAATATAACCATATTACTATAATGTATAATATAATAAAAACCTTTTAATGTAGCTCAGGCAGAAGGCAATAGCGACGTCTATTATTTTCATAATAGCGTTAATGTAAATGAAAAGCATGAAAGAGGAAACACGAAGATGGATCTAAACATCCGTGGTGTATAATTTGTATAAACCATTATCCACACAGATAAAGGATTGAAGATATTAAAAAAAAAAATATGGGGCCGTCGTTGAAGAGAATAAGAAGAATATGTTTCAGTTTTGACAAAGCATACATTATTATCATAACCTAAAAATTACATTGATTTGGCGTTGCTTAAAATTTGATAGAACACAAATAAATTAACAATTTCTAATGAATGGTTTTATTGATTGTATATTAAGTAAATCCTATTGTATTAATGAAAATGTTCTCTTCCGACATCATCATATTTGCAGCTTGTTTGCGAAATATTACGGACCACCCATTACAGAATGATATTAATGTTAGAGAGCGGTCAGTTCTGACTTGGCGCCTATTATGATCACAGATTTCACGCTCATTGGATTTGCTTGACTCAAAGATTAAAGTACCTTTTAATTTCAGCTCATGTTCCTGTATCTAATTTAATTACTTATAGGAATTGCTACAGGAAAATGTTTTAAATTGCTTTAGCTGTTAAAAAATGTCGCACCAAATAATTAGTTTAACAATTAAGTTTTAATGGTATTCATTGGCAACATATCGATGGAATTCATATATTTTAGTAAATATAACTTTTTAATTTCCAAAGTAACTTTAACTTTAAACAAATAACACCTAATTGAAGCTCTCTTCAACATCTCTATGTGGTATGTGATGAGATGTGATGTTTTAATAGTTGAACAGTAATACGCAAGTATTCGTATTCAATAAATACTTTACTGTATAAAGAGTAGTAAAGCGATTTTAAGGTGTTACAGATGTATCAATCTACACTTTAAGATAAATAGTCCAATATTGTATTGAGTAAACCACCAAACTAACCCTTCATTATATATATGTAAATAAATGCCGTGCCTGTTTCAAGAATTATAGTTACACATTGCCGGAAGAATTCTATATGTCATTAAAATATGTACCGAGCGTTACATACAGATAGGTAATATCAAAGTAGAGAATTATTACAGATATATTTCACAAGCAAAATATAAATCATACTAACAAGGTGTGCTTGTACTCGGCACGCACGAGCAGACACTTATCCTTTATTGCACAAGGATATATATGGATACAAAATTGCAAAAGTTATAACAAATATTATGATCGCTAAGCATCCGTGGACGTGGACGACTTATTCTGTTTCAGGAAGTGAGTGAAAAGGGAGTTGTGATTAAATAAATACTTCAATATCCAAGAGTTTCGTCATCAATAAACTGTACTTTCGTTTAGTATGGTATAATGGTTGTTACTCTTTTAATCCAACCATCAACTTTCGTGTGATATTTACATTTTAAATTAACTTCTAACATTGAATAGGTAACTGTGCTTGATACAAAGTGAATAGCACGTGGCGCTCCTAAGCCAGTATGCAAATTTTTATACGTATGTGTGAACATGCATCCGACGTACGCGTCACACGCACACAAATGCACGCCGTTTCCATTCATAAAAGCAAGGCACTATCTAGCCATGAATTAATCGCAACATTTGAATATGTTTACTCTTACAAAGGAAGCGGCCATTCAGAAAAACACGCTCGGAAACAGGTTTGGCACGTGTCAATGAACGACGGGAATATTTTGGACGCCATCGCAGAGCTCGGCCGGCGGATCGGATGATTGAAACGATTTAATAGACGCCCGCCTCGATACTTGCTTTGTATCAATTATAATTAAACTGAATATACACCACAAAAACTTTTTACATATCTATACTTCTAAAATGTTACTTGTTTACGTACTCGTGTCGTACACAGGGCGGACTTAATGCCGTAAATGACATTCCTTGCCAATCCACTCCGAGAATCAAAAGATACTATACTAATATACGAGCAATACTTAACTATAAATATACTATTTTAAATTTTTTTATATAATGTTTAAAATATATTTAAAATAGCTATACAAAACTGTAACTCAGTTGTTTAGATATGAGAATTCATGTACAAATATACAAATTTAGCAATGTATATAATTTCTTATATGTAGTAAGTTAAGCCGATTCAACTTGTGTCATTTACATTTATATCAATTTCTTAAGAGATCATCGGATTAATTTTAAATTAACATGAATTACTTTTTATAGTTTCAACTGCGTTTCTGGAAGCCCACTGTAACGAATTCTTAATATCGTTACGAGCTTAGCCTTTCGTATTTCATTACGTTTAAACACATCGACGTGAAATGGGAGAAAATAAAATGAAGCATGTTAGTTAACACGTTTCTAATGTTATTGATAATGTCTACAACTTTAATGAATGAAATTGGCAAAATGTATTATTTAGATGCAAGAAAGACCATTCGTGGAAAATGTAAACATTTTTCACCTTTCTAATTCAATTAATGCCTAGAAAATGTACAACGTAAATTCTTAAGTAGATTATCTTATTAGCGATTCGACTTTTACTTAGCTTGAAGTAAGTTGTACTTTTAGTATAAACTCGTAAAAGAATTTAGAATAAACTGGCGTAAATAACATAAATACTTAGATAGATACCCTGAACTACAGATAGATTGTATTTTTATGATTATATATTATATAAATATATCGGCTACAGAACGAATTTGCTCTTTTAAATTTATTAACAGCTATAGCAATACAGATATTGCAACGTAAAATCTTTTTATGCAACTCAAATAAATACTTAAAACGGTACAAGGCTGTTTTACTTAAATTTCGTCAAAGCCTAACTTATGGTGATTGGTTTAATAACTTGCGAAAACGAGTGTTTTTTCGGTATAAATAATATGATTCATTTCTATTTTTGTCTGTTTCTAGTTGCGGGCTTTCTCTTTCATTAAGTTTGCTGGTAGAAAACCTAATGCGAATTAACTTCACCAGGATTGCTCGACCTTCGTCTAATTAATGGTTTTTGTTTTATTTACTTATTAAAGTAATAAAGGGAAACTAAAATAAAATAATTTTTAATGTTTTAACCTTTTTAGTTGTATGTTTTACGTTAGTGGTGTCTGTGTTGTTTCTTGTTACATGTCTAATGGTTGTCTACCGAATGAAAATTATATGAATGTATTTTTTACTCTTCGCATCTTCGCCTTCCTTTCAAAACATTGCATCAATTATAAGTTATTAATGAAATACTTCGCATCAATGCTTTAGTAAACCAGGCCGGCGTGTGTAATGATACCGCTTCTTTTCATACTAACATGTAATAGTATAATTGTTCAATGTATTGAACGTTTATTAATCACGTTCGTATGATCGAAAAAATATTCGTAGAAGAAGAGAGTCGTTGATGAATAGATTACTTCCTTAACGTTTTCTGTAGTATTAAGTTATTTTTTGAAACGTTTTCGACGACCGGGTAGTTTCGTCCGTAGATATAAAAATCTTGACATACTTAAAAAAACATTGACTTATACCAATGTACTAAGAAAGAAGTTCATGCGATGGTAGGTTATAGTAGTTACCAAAGATGCTGCAATCCCTGAAGCAAACGGTGATTAGATTTGACGAACTTTATAATAGTTTTTATAAACTCCAGGAAACTGGTTATTCTGTAAGCTAAACAAACAGCCATACCATTCAACTTCTGATTTAATCTATTACATGTTTATACTTAATACATGTAGTATTAAACCGCAACGAAAATGCACAGGAATTGACATTGCTTCGATCTTTGCGTTCGTCAACTTGTCCAGGCCAGATTATGAATGAAAGTTGGCGACCTCCACTGCTGGACGTGGGTGTGACTTGTTGCAAGCAGTGCGGAGCTCCAGCGCGAGATCTCAGTGCCTTAGGTTCACAATCCATTCACAAATTCAAACGCATGTGGGTGTAAACAACGGCGCTGCTTTTATAAATAATATTATGTCATTGCCACTACATACAATGTAAAGTATACCAATGTCGCAATAACACAAACAACATTTTAAAACACTCATTATTGGCAATACTAAATATATCCACGCAGCATGTATGTTTTAAGATTTTATTTAGTATCCTGTAATTTAAAATTTTATGTTAAATAATAAACAATATAAATTATAGCGACTCTGTGGTAATTTCTCTTAAATTCTATGCATTTTAAGCATGGAAACAGAGATTGCGTACGATGATTCGCTGAGACGAGATGCAATGCCTTGTGACAGCTTGTTAGCTGATAAGTATCACCCAACAGCTGGTAGGTTCTTTATAGACCAGCCTCCTTTTAATGATATATGGCTGGCACAAAGAGTTGATTTTACAGCAGTAGGAACAGAACATAATGAACTTACTCGATGTTCTTAATTCGTCAACACTCTTTAGTTATTTGTTTTGGCACGTAGTTGTTTAAATTAGCTAACATTATTTTGTAGTCGATCTATTGATACAGAGATTAAATACAGTAAACATTAACAATTTTTCTCATCTAGTCTTTGAATTGACATGACTAAATATTACTTAAATAATTATGACGTATTAATTTTTAACTTTTGTCAAATTATCGAAATGTAATAGTATTTAATTTGTTTCGTGATTCTACGACCACAACTACGAAGTGTTGCTATAATAGTCTTGTTTTTCTTTTCGTTTATCATTTATAACATATCGATAAAACGATTGAAAAAAAATTACTAAACTGAAAAGTCAAACCTCGTCTTTTCGTTGTACTTGTGTTTTACGTTTTACCACAACAATTTTTTTTTAATTTTCATTATTTGAGAAAAGTTCTGGAAAGTTTTTTCCTACTAAATATAAATAAGCAGTCCTGAATGGGAGCACATAATACTATTGATCGTTTTTATACATTGCTAGGACAGTCGCCCATACTTCTATTTAGTCATGCCTTATAGTTTAAATTTTTAAAATCTATGTATAGTAAAATTCATTCCTTCATAGATTAAATAACACTGGTTGTCTGTAATTGCTACCATACGCTTTCGATGTACTTACGCAGAAGTAAAGGTACGGAGCCGATGGCAATAATATGAGATGAGTTATGACACTTCATAGTGTAGTTAGCCTTCGTTATCGTGATCGTGACCGAAAACAGAACTGAACTTGACCGCCAGAACCTTTACAAAACATTCAATCGCGATATTAAATACGATGTACTGAATGAGTATGTATGCCTTATAAGTGAATGGAAAATATCCACTCGATTTATTTATGTACTTGATTATCTTCAAGAATTATTTCGGTGAACGGCAACAATTCTTTATAAAGGTCTGCGCACAAAAATGGTTACATTTTGATATGATGCAAACAAAATGTCCCTTTCTGCATTTTTAAACGTTAAGTAACGATTTTATTGCACCCCTCAAATTGCGTTAAGTTTGTATTTGTATAAGTTTCGTCACAGTGTTCGTAGGTGCACTAATTTAGACATAAAAATGTAATTCATATATACAGTTTCCGTATTCACGAGGATTTTTTTACAAGCCGACTTTAAGATTACTTCCTTGAACAGGTGTTAATAAATAAGGAAAATTATCCACAACACAATCTAATCAGATCGTGTTTATATTACGAAGGATTGCAGGGCAGGCTGTGGTGCTACTGGATGCTTATCTACACTTTAAACTATGGGAATATTTAAACGCTTGCTTGTTATATTTATTGTATGTTTATCTACCAAAATATTTATAGTCATCAGTACTATATAAATGATAATATGAATATAGAAAATATATAATTTTGTTAACACACAGAGAGCCGTCACATAGCGCAAATATTAGCATTTTTAGGAAAGGTTTTTTACATCATGTCATTAAGATCTGTAAATATATTTTTGTTAACAAGAGACACGTAGACACACACGAAGCCATTACATAAAATTAATAGTCCGCTCACCAAACAATCTCCGTCCGGTTAATAGCTATCAGCGGATCTATGGCTTGAAATCTCGTAACCTTTTGCCTCCAAGTGAAACCAACTGTATACGTATGGACGCACCGAACGAGCAAGACATTTAATACTTACGATAATTACATTAAGGACATTTGATAAAACCATCTAGCATACTAGCTTTGAAAAAAAGTTAAATATTTTGTACATTAAAATATTTCTGATATGGTCAAAAATATCATTCCATTTGTATCCATAATTTGTATATTTGGTTAAGGTCCTACTGCAGTTAAAAATAACCACGAATATAACAAATTACATAGTACTACTTCACATCTACTATACAACAGTTATATGAAAAATGCATTGTACATAAATTAGGTATTAGACTTTATTCTGAGAAAGCAAACGATTCGCATTAATATTTAGTAACAGTTTCATTACAACATAAAATCTTTATATTGATAACGTATAGTGTTTTTACTGTAACCTTTTTCGCACATGCACACATTGACATTTTACAGATACAAGCATTTGTTCATACATTCATCAACAGCCAGAAAACTTTTTAGATTTCATGTACATATGTAATAAGTTGCAAACAAAATACATATACACGTAAATGTACATAATTTTTATTTTAGTTTATTTACATGTAATAATATTTATGAATAAATTACAAACAAAGGAAATAGTATATTTTCATTTATAACAACTGTTAATGTTGTTATATGCGAAAAGAGTTGTTAAAATTGGACATTTCGTGGCAAACGGCAACTCAAAAAGTAAATGTAACAAACAAACACTGAAGGAATAAGAAACTAGTCAATTACCTAATATTTAAGTAAGACGGACTTAAAGGACATGTACCCAGGGCCGAACAATACAAAAAATGTAACATACTTTATATTCTTTTAACATTTTTTTGCTTTAGGTTATTAATGACACAAAGGGCGTAAACAGTAGCGCTGTACCTTTTTCATATCCTATTTCTTGCATACCAGAGTTGATTTCCAAAATTTTTTATAAAAATAAGTACTATTGCGAATTTGGATTTTATTATTTTTGTGATGATATAATAAAGCCTCGGTGAGGTGGTCGTCGATTGAGAAGGTACCTCTGTGATTCACTGGGGTCCATTGATGCCGAGCCGCCCCCGCTCTCCGCACGCGCCTAACAAACGCATTATTTGCCAATAGCCGCCATATTGTTTCATTCGTAGCATCAACTGCCTCTCACTTCCTGCCTTTGATGATGCTTATTAGTACTTTGAATCGACAAAATCTTCGATTTACACATTTATCGCTAGGCTTTTTACAGCACATAATATAAGCATGAAATTATAAATATTGGTTGTTACAATCGGAAATAACTTACATAATCTCGATCCGAATATACCTTGAAACCAATTTACTACTGTCTGTTATTAAATACACCTTGACATCATATCGTGTTTGCGAAAATTAAACGTTAAAAATCCTTGTAAATAAGGATTATCAAATTATTGAGGACGCGATAATTTTAATAAGCATCTAACATTGACTTTATTTTAATTGTGTTTTATATAAAACCTGTTTTTTTAGTTGGGAATAAAAACGACGGTTAGACTTAAATTATACTGACTTTATGTAAAAGATGTTTGTAAGTAATGTGATACTAATTTTTATCAGAAAGTAGGGTATGTTAGGAAGATTTAGCAAGGACGATATGCACTGCGCCAAATTATCCCGTTGTCTTGAGATTTATAGTAAGATGTAAAATCTCGTTATGTTTATGCATTATTTTTTTATTTTTATTCAGCTACTATATGTTTCCTCCGAAGGGACTCGGGCCTTCTCTCATAATGAAAGAGTACTAGAGCCTTAATCGAACATGCTGGCCAAGTGCGGGTTGGCGGATAAGGCTAGTGATATTTTATTTTTATTTTATTTTATTAATTTTACATTTAAGAAAGATATTTACTTTCTTAAAGCGCACATAACTCAGAAAAGTCATCCGTGATCGCCGGATTCGATTCCGCGACGTCCGAATGGAAGCCGAGGTCCCTAACCACTTGGCACCACTTACTAATGTTTAACGGCTAAGATAAGCATTCCTTTGTTTTACCTTTTTTTCTGGGAATATCCTGCATTGGATGTCCTTCCACTTCTGGGGCATCAGAAGTATTACTCCTCGGTATATCTTCAACCCAGATAATTACCTGCAGAGATTACCACTAGTAACTCTTGATAACAAAGGATGCATTTGCTTCTTATCATAGTAGCCCTTTCATTTTCTTATAACTTTTTTAGCATTCAAGAATAAATAACGTGAATAAATTTAATGCAATGGTTTGTGAGCTTCCATTTAATACAGTTTTTTTTTTTAAATTAGACAACATTCACCGACTTGCTGCTTAAACTGGTGTCACCACTTAACGTACCGCTTTACTGTTTGGGTCCGTTGAAAGTTTTAACGATTTTTAATGAATTTAAATGTGTTCTTAATTATAAAACCGGTTAAGGTGCGTTAACCTGCATTATTTCAAAGTGCTCCTGTACCCAGACATGCGCTACTTTTATTGCATTATTTTAAAAGATGTCGTAATCGCAGTGCTCTGAGGAACATTTAAACCTGTCATGAGAGGCTATTTTAAAACAATTTAGTCAGTTTTAACAGAAGTACGTTATTACTAATTATGGCATTTATAAGCACAGGCATATTAAACAACGGTTTTCTTTGTTTTTTATATTAATACATAATAGAATTAAATAACTTTTCTTTTTTTTAATTACAAACGGATAATTTTCTTTATGTCAATTTCACATGACGTTAAATTATAATGAAGTCTAAGGTGAAAAAGATGGCCTGGATACTTGTGCACGCATATGTACCAGAATACTTGTTTATAATAGCCCAGATTTTAATAATAAAATGTTAACTAACCAGACTAGCACGAAAAATTTCTATTAACATACAAACTAATGCTAATTTGCAATGAAACCAAGAACATATATCTTAAAACTGAAACATTTAATACATATCCGTAATTATTACATTAAAAAATTTAGATCGAATATAATTATTGTATTCTTCGTTACTTCTGTAAGGGCTTATTAAGTACATCTAAGATAATTTAGAATAACTTAGATACATCGTGAAGTTATAGTTTTAGTAATGAAACGTTAAAAATACAATTTTAATACTAACTTTTGTATTTATAAGTATTTTCACGATTACTTAGAATATCTCGTGGATATATGTAATAATAATAACTAACAGATCAAGTAATATATAATGTATAAATGCAAGAGCATTAGAAAAACTCTTTTAAAAATTTGTTTAAATTCTTTCTTGAATAGAAATTTTGAATCAAGCAAAATAGCTGAAAACGTAATCGTTGTAATAAATGCGAAATTAACTTTTCTCATACATCAATTCGGTTTAGCCGGTAAAATATTTATTGTATATTACGTCATATAATTTAATTTTTCACATTGCGATGCACTTATGTTAGATCAATGTATCGTTAAAAGTGGTTAAATGTTACTGAATTACGAAAACAATTAATTTAGCGATAAATAGAGTTTCATGTTCACTTTATATTAAATTGATACAACGTTTGTTTGCCAAAGACAGGTACAATTAAATAACAAAACGTAATCGTTTCGCCTTTGTGTTTCGAATGTGCTTGCTTCTTTTGTGTGTTAGAGTATAATAGCAAGAACTGTCGCGGAAGCCTGTATAGGGCGAATAAAGGTTGAATCGAGTAAACGGGCCGCGAAGGGCCACGCACGCGCGTTGTGCAAGCACCGGCGCCGGTGAATGGAGCCCCAGCAGAGTGTGGGCGAACCTTTTTATCAATGAACGAATTTGTGGCGTACGCACGAGGCTTCGTAACGTGTCACGGCCGATCCGGCGCAGGCCGTCCAGCGATTTCCAACCTTGCTAATGGAAAATGTCAACGAAGACACAATCTCCGCCGCACAGTGTGCCACTGTTGCGTTACCGGCACCCATTCTGCCGACGTAACCATTTAACGTCTACGCAATACGTCCCATTCACAACAACGGATTCATTCACAAACAGCGACCGATGTAAACTTTGTTCATTATTTGCAGATATAACATTCAATAGATTTGAAAGGAAATAAACAATTAATAGAATTGCTTTAGCACTGTTAACGCCTCCAGCTAGCCTTCGTACAGATTTAAGCATGACGTAGTACAGCGATTATATTGAACATTGAGAAACAGCTAACTCTGTATTAGGCGATGGTTACATTAGAATTTCGTTTAACTTTATCGGACATTTCAGGATAGCGATTAATATTTTTGACGAAATCAAATATAGCCAGGCAGGTTCATTGTTGGAAATCGAAATTTATATTGAAAACATCACACTGACAGTATTAAACGATCCGTCAATAAAGTAAAAGAAACCTTTAAATAATACAGAAGTACAAAACATATGGGTCCAAATTTGAACGAATAATGAGAAAAACTTGTCCGGGCTTCAAACCCACACAGGCAATACTAATGAAATAATTTCTAAGATATTCAGGCAAAATCGTTTGATAGCTAAAAAAATTTCAAGGAAAAAATACTTAATTTTCTTCGAGTCTTTTCTAAGAGGTTTCATATTTTTAGTGCATTTTAATAAGGAGAGAACCAATGAAAAGCTATATTCGGATATAATTTTCATCTCGTCGCTTTCAAAGAACTTCTGCTAATTTGTCGTGAGCGGTTGTAATGAATGACCCACTTAGAGAGCTACAATCATTAGCCTTTATGTTGGCAGCATTATCATGGAAATGGTTTCTATTTAGTTCAGTGATTGATGTTACGACACTGCGGAGGCGGGAGGGCACGCGGGGGCGGCGTGGGTGGCCGGAAGGAACCCGTAACATTCTGGTTTCTGGTTGCAGGTCGACTCAGTTGCAAATATATGATTATTTTTAACAAGTAATCTAATAATTGACAGGTTACAATAAAATATTACCTCGTGAAAATAATTATCGTTTCATTTAATTACTTAACAAACAATTTCTATCTGCTCAGACAGTAACAGAAAAACTTCCCGAAACTGAGGAATAACGCTGTATAATGGTAATGATAACTAAAATTGTAAGCTATGTTATGGTAAAGTATGATTTGATAAGCCATAACCAACATTTTTTCTTCCATACCCTCTCAAAATATTATTATAAAGTTTCAATTAATCTTTGAAAATCATACTATTAGTCAAAAACTTTACAACCTCAGCTTGCTCAACTCACCGGAGTATTTAACTATGGATTAACACACATCCTATAAGTAAAAAGGATAGTGCTGTTTTCTGATTTTAATACTTTTTAATGAATATAATATAAATGGTAGTAAGCCCTTATTTATTATACTTATTGTTTATAAAACACTAGCCTGTATTTTATAATTTTACTTAGAGATATCAAAGTAGTTGTATGATATATCTTCGAGACGGACAGGAATCAAAGGTCCTCGGTCATTGCTATAAATATATCTCTTAAGGATACTATCTAACTGTCGATAGTGTTCGTTATAGACCTCCTAGTCTAGACTGGTCGTCTGTCTAGTCTCGCCCACATTTTCTATCTATTCGCTGTTAAAATTATCATGAAATTATTATATTTTTAAATAACGTATTTTCTACTTCACTCCGCTGGTTATTTTTATACTGTTCATGCAAATTTTAATTTTGTTATGTATTTTTAGGCACAGCTACAGGATCTCAAAATACTACAGTTGTGATTTGCATAAAATTCGAGTGATGTAAACAGATAAAGTTTTTGTGTATCTCTTTCTTTTACCAACATCGTTTCTTGAGAGTATTTCCGGTCCGACCCGAGCCAGCCCGCGCACACGCCAAACCGGTTTAATAATTTGGTATTTCTGGATAGCCATGTCGATTAATTTACGATAGACGAGCTTCCTGTGATAAAAGTGACGGCCAAACCTGTAATATGACAACTTGACCAATAGGATTTAACGGCGTTTAAATTATTTTTAAAAATACCTTGTTATTGGTTACATAGTCAGCTAAACATTGACGAGAATGTAATGAAAAGTATAAATAATTTTAACCAAGTTTTATATTAAGTTTCAATCAAACTATCTTTTTCTGGGTATCTTCGATTGCTTTAAAATTCATGGCAATAAGTGATTAATAGTTACTACTTTAAAACAGCACAAAAAAAAAACCAGTGATGTATATAGAATATGTAAAAGCGGAATTACAAGCCTGGTTGCTTTGTCTTAAAATAATGATGTGGTGAGATGAATTCTCATGAGAAATATCTGATTTTTTTTTTTATTTACAAAATTGTCGCGTTCACCCCTGGTTTTGTTGGGCCGCGGCCTTTATTTGTCTTTTGCTTTAGTTTCTATTACAATGTGTTTCTATTTCGTTTTTCCTATCTTACATTCTTCACCTTTCTTCCCATTTCCTTCTTCATTTATTCCCCAATAATTTAGTTCCGTGACAGAATTTTTTTTTTGATATTGCTCTCCTCTCATTCTCCTGTGAAAAATAAGATAATCAACGGCGTAGGGCCGGGAGTGGCGGAACACGGAAGGTGCCCGGCCTGACATGTCACAAGTGAAATAGATTTATATCAAATACCACACACTAAAGATTTTTAGGTTAGAAAACATGTGCACTTTTGGTAATATTTTCGACTCCAGAATTTTATTGTCTAGATCTAAAGAAACTAATCCATTCCGTGTTTATTTTGTCTTATCAGCAAGTACCTTATTTATGTAACCGGATGTGGTAACCCAAAATTAGAATAATAATCCGAGCAAACAATACTAATTATCCTGTCTGCTGGTCTTCATAGTTTTCATTGCAAATTTTTCACGTTCAATTTAAGAGCAAAAGTGTAAAACACATTTTGTTTATACATAAAGCAGATTGATTTGAGTTTGTGGTTAAATGGTATTAATCATAGCTTCAACAACATCGTTATTGAAATAAAATTCTGGGAACATTAATTATGATTAATCTTTTATTATTTCATTGTATTTAGTCACTGTTGCTTTGATTTACTTCAAGTGTGTGATATTTAATGCTCTTGTATTTTATTTCGTATAAATACAACTCTCTACAATCAATTCTACAACCAAGCCTTATCGCAATAAGCACTTGTTCCTGACATTCTAGTAGACTACAGCAAAAATTTGATAAACTTTTACGGAGAAGTAAGACTTTTTTTAAATATTTATAAGACAAAAATTTCATTTCTGAAACGCTATTGAAGTACATACCTATATTTTATTATGACACTAATAAGTTCAGAGTAGTGTTGTTTGGACGATTTATTTAATTGAATACCTTTTTTATAATAATAGTAATCCAAAATCCATCGCTATAAGATAAGAAAAAAGTATTAAGGAATAAATTAAAAAAAATATAGAAGAATCTCCACTCTCTAATTGATGATAAAAAATTTTAAATTTGTGTGAAATGCATTTGCATCTATGTATGAAGAATATAAATCATTTACCCGTTACTTAAGCGTGTGTTTATAATAATGAAGTTTAATAATAATAATAAAGTTTATTTATTAAGGTTATATAATATATCATTTCAATTTCCACGCTTACCTTATTTCTTGGTGTCTGTTTCGATTTGAAGAACAGATAAGTTGAACTCTTTATTGGGGTAGAGTTTTTTAAAGCCGCTTGGCTATTTGCACTAGGAATATGTAAATGTAATTGATATACTCATAATGCAATTGTTTTGTTATGGTTATCAAAGTGTTTGTGTCAGAGTATTCTGTTCTTAATTTCATATGAAATGTATTTTAAGTTTTAGCCTATAGGTGAATGAAAAAAAGGAATCCACGGGCATAAATTCTATTATGTAATATACACAATATCAAGTTTAAGAACATTCGTAATTATTTAGTCTACAAAGTTATATCTTAGTCTGTGCTATAGCTGTAACTCTAAAACAATCTACAGTTATCTAATGTCAACTGCAGGTAACATAAATCAGATGATAAAACCAGTAGTTAGTGTAAGATGAGAAAATAATTTGTTTAAATAAATTAGGCGCGGTGGTTGCCCAGCGCGTGGGCCGGCGAGAGGCAAGTGTCGCGTGCGCTGCCCACGCCCTACTCGCAGCTATTATTTTTCAAGTTTGTTTGACGGGGCTGTTGAAGTTAAACATTGGCGCCATTGTTTCGTAATTATATTAGTATTTAATTAGTTTACACTCTCTTCGGAAAAGTTTTTGTAATATGTTTCAGCTATTTACGATATCTCAACCCATTTCATTTTTAATTATTAACAAACAAAGGAAACTTGAATTTTAATAATTAATAAGAATATTCCTAACTCAATGGTTATATTATAATATAAATTATACGTAAATTGACAAAACGAGCATAGCCCCGTATTTGTACAGTGTTTTTTGTTAGAGATCTATATGAATACTACACTGCGCATTCTTTGCCCAATATTTTTACTAGATATAATTAAGCTTTAGCCAACACAAATATGTAACTGCATTTTACTATTTTTATCACTAATAATAACGGTTGGCAAAAGCATTGAGTCAATGGTTTATTAACCAACAATAGCTAAAACTTAAGCTTATTCTTTATTATTTGTAATGAAATTAACAGAGAGACATTACATTATTAAATAAAAGTTTGGCCAATTGTATAGTACTTTTCGATTAAGTTAGTGATGTAATTTGTCCTTTTGTTCCTTTAAATAAAGGCTTTTTATTCTTTTTCTTTAATTTTAGATGTTAATAGTAGCTGGCGTCATCTAGAATTGAGCTCTGTATTGTGTGGCCGCTACGGGTCCACATAAATTTTTCCCACGGAGCCAATTGGAAAGCGTAAAACGACTACGAGATGGCGGTACATTAGGTAAAAAATTATTTCCGTCTCCTTGTTCGTAAAGAAGTGTTATATATCGGTGAGGTCCAGTACCCCTAGGTGGCGTTGGTGACTTATAACCTGTAATCATATTAGTTATACTTTAACAAGAATATAAACTAATATCATATTTTATAAAATAAAACCAACGTTTACCTCGATAATCAATTCCAAATGTTTTACTGCTTTCTTTTGCCCTTAAAGCAAGGCCCTAAAAATATAAATAATGAAAAGTTTTCTTAAGACTTGAACATATTGAATTTCTTACTCTAAAAGCACCATTTAAAATTAAGTATTGATAAATCCCAAATTTCTTTTAAAAAATCTGTACTTACGGGTATGTTAGATTTTAACATATGAAGAAAAAATTCTCCTTCTGTTTGAGGCGGCGCATCAGGATCTACCATTATTATTGTATAAAACTTTTTCTGCAACAAATATTACCTACATAACGTTTCTATTTTACACATTTACTACAAATTTTGCCCCAACTTATTATCACTCACCGAATCGGCCAAAGCATATTGAAACAATGGCTCATCAATAAAAACTTGTTTTGGAAGAAGTACATCGCAGTTGTGATCATTCACCATTGTGCCGCCCACGCTGGTTACATTAAGACCAGTTAATCTGTCACAACCCTCAAGAAGGCTCTTAACATCAGCCATTGAACATTGTGGTACGCCTAAGCAAGTTGTACTTATTGCAAAAATAATTGTAATCAAACGCCACAGTTTCAACATTGCGATATTCAATGCCGCACAAAAATGTACCAGTTGCACTTATGCGAACGAAATGTTTATAAACAATACCTTAAGTTGTTCATACCATCAAACATACCATGTAAGAAAAGCATAATTGCATAATAACGTAAACCCTATTGGTCTCGATTTTCTCTCTCTAGTCTCGAAGTTAAGAATTTATGCAAAAATAACTTTTTTTGAAGTCCCTTTTATTAATTTTATGTATTTATTTGCAAAACCGTAATAACAAGATGTTTTAAATGTATTTTATAAATATGAATAAAAGTTATAACAGAAACATCCTGTTTCGCCTATCTAAGCGGCTTCCATCCCCAGTGAATTTAAATTTCCATTTTGAAAAGATAGCATGAAAAAATTAACATATTCCAAGATCGTCATATTTAATCAAGATCTTATAGCCCAACTTGCATTTGGCCTACGTGGACAATTATTAACTGATTCTCTCGTTAAGAGAAGCGTCCCAAGTCCCAGTCGTGAAATGAAATTAAAATATTTTATTTTTATTATTTAGATTTTATAATAAGTTGTTGATTTTTATATCCCAGAAAGCATGTGAGTGCTAACTTTTTCGTAAAATTTACTAACATTCTGTAACATTTCATTACACGAAAGGATATAGTTAATCAAATACTCATAAAAGCATGATTTCAAATTATTTAGCAAATGAACTAGATACTCTTCACGGTTAATCATAATATTACGCCCTAAATGTTTTCCGATGTCCTATAGTTAGCGTGAATAAATTTCTAACGTGATCTGTGCATCGAACCAACATTTCAACTTAGCAATAATCACTGTTTTATCTTATAGCAATAAAAAGTTCTAACGTCAGTTGTGACAGTAATGAGTTAGGTTTCTTTATTTTTATGATATAAAATGAAATATCTTTTGATATAAACGTTATTAAGACCGAAAAAATGGATTCGCATCCTTTAAACCTGGTAAATTTTTTTTGTGGACAAATATAATTTGCCTAGCATGTAATAAAAAAGAAACTTTCGATTTCAGGCGCATCAGCAACATCGACGTGCTGATGCCCATTTAATTAACAACAGATATGATGAAGCAATGCAATGCCATCACAACGCAGCAGAACTGTTACTAGATGCTATGAAGTCGACAACATCAACTGTAGCTCTTGAATCGATTAGTCTGCAACATAGTTACCATTTGAAACAAAAAGATTTAATCAAGAGTAAAAAAGAACAATATTCTCGAGTCAAGAAGGCCATGGATAATATTAAATTGTTGAGTAAAGATCCACACCTTAATTTACAAAGTAATGAGTATTCTAAACTACAGATTGCTATTTATAGAGCCATTAACGAGTCGGAGGCTTTGTTGCATAAGATGTCTAATGAAGATTTGTCCTCTGAAACAGCACCTTCACAAGGCACAACTCTTAAAGGTGATTTATTGGATGGAAAGAAAACAGAGAAAACTCAACAAACAGTTGTTGAAGAACTACAAATTCTCAGTCAAAATTTACACTCATTGGTAGAGCAACTTGTTTTACAAGTTGAAGTTCTTAAAGATGAAAATGTAACTCTTAAAGAAAGAGTTAATTACCTTGAAAAGGAAAGAGTTAAATACTTGAACCTGCCATCATCTCCTGAAAAACAGCAAACTACATTTTCATCAATGTTTGTGCCTAAAGAAAATTTTAATACAAGTGTTGGGGTTAGTGACTCATCAGGTTTATGTAGGCCTCTTAATAAATATGTCTATGAAAGAACAAATCAACAACCTCATTTTGACTTGAGTGCATTCAAAGACAATTAGGTGATTTTATTTGCCTATGAAGTTATAGATGCCACATAAGACTGCTGTTGCTGCCCATGTCTATACACATATTAGGTATAAAATGTACCTAGGTATTTTACATACAAAGTTTTTCTACATTAATTTTAAATATAGTCTTGCTTCATACTTTATAACTAAAATAAATGAGTTTTGATTATGTAAAGAATGGCTAGAAACATCTTTAATATATTTTATAATTTATGATAAAAAAAACATTTTTTAAAAACAAGTTACATATCATTTTATAATTAAATGCAATCACTCTTTATATGTAACAAAATAATATATTATAATAATAATAGTTTTCAACAAAATTTAAATAACCTTATATTGTTGTCAAATTTTTTTTCTGTAAATGTTTTAAAGTTAATGAAGTATTAAAAACCGGGCTAGTCAAGTAGCAAATTATATTATTATAAGTATCAGTTATAATTGTTGCATTAATAAAGTCGAGGGGCAGTTAGATTGTTAGTCATAATTCTTGGGCACCTGACAAAACAGACAGATGGTTCAGTAAAAATAAATGAAAGAGAAACACAAAGATTTAACAAAAAGAAAGATTTGTCTGATAATCATAGCAAGTGCCCTTTGCTCTAAAAACATTATGTACTGGCTGATATTCATGACATTGTTGCTAATAATGGTTAAATGCGTGTCTTCATAAGCCTATTTAATTCATAAATGGCCATAATCTGTGTTTAAAAATAAGGTACTGATTCGAAAATAAGGTGATAATTGTGTCTGTGACACAGAAAATAAAGCTATTGATTAGCTCACTAGATATATGGCATACACAGTAATTTTTAGAGGTTTATACTTTTGGCATTCCTTCTGTTGCTAAAACAGAATGCATAAACCATTATAACTTTCAAATTCTTTGTAGATAACTCTAATTGACCTATAGTGTAATACTCATGGTAATCATTATTTTTTCAATTAAGGTGTTTTGACTTTAAGATTCTCTTTAAAATTGTGGTTAGTTATTAATTATGACTTGAACTTCGCGTATGACTCAATAGTGGTGTCACTGGATGGCAGTGTGAATTTATATTGAACAGAAACATCTGGAAGAAACTGCTCTTTCAGGATCTAACTTTCCTTTACATGTGGCATAATTGAATTCGTACTTAAACGACGTGTTGAATATGGCCTTGATTTTCTACAAGCCAAAGCATAATTATTTCAACACAATTTTCACATATGTTGATTTCAAAATTGTTTCTGACCTTTAAAAGCCTTCAGAAAAAAGCTATAATAATTTTTTGTAATTTGGGAACTGTCAGTTAATGGGTTTTTTTGTATTATTGTAGAAATAAATGTTTAATATTATAAAATTTGCGTTTATATTGTTCCCCAATTCCTATGAAAGAAATGTAGTATTAAATCACCGTAATCATTTAAAAAATGTAATACTATATCTATTTTTGCATTCCAAGATGTCGAGATGAGCGAGATATTCACTGGGTGGTTAAATCAGTGTTAAAATGTGATGCCTAACGATAAAGAACTCGTAGCCTTTGATATATTGTCCCGCTAGTCCAATATCACTAGTTACTTCATAATCTTTAGGGATAGAAATAGGTGCTGCGGTGGTACGTATCTGGAGTCTACTAGTCAGTGGTACTTGAGCTTTTTTCATGGGGGCTACAAACACATGTTAATCACGATCTCGCAGACCAAAAATTATTGGATGAAGGTTTCTTTCGTTTTTGCGTCAACCTTTTAACATTCCCGATTGCTCGCAATTATTTATATTTTGAAATTGGGACAACCAAAAGTCTGGTGGGTTGTTTTAGTAGTTAGGTAGTGTGTTGATCAAAACCGTTTCCGCGAACAAAGACTCACCACAAATTACGATTTCTGTGAAACTTACCTAGTTAGATTCTTTGCTATGTGGAATAATCAAAATAAGAGAAAAAATTAACATTATCATAGATATGTATTGCATATTGGTCTTACATGAAATAAAGATCATTACACATCTAATTGTAAAAATAAGTTTCTCAGACATTCCACTGGAAACAACAATTCTTAAGTCTAAATGATTTCTATACAGTTAACAAACATTATTATAGTAACATTGTTTTTTTAATTTTTGGTAACGTAAATATACAGAGAGAAAATTTAACGTTTTTATGTGTTGCTTAAATAACACTTCAAATCTATGCTATTTATGACTTCAAGAGACCTTAGTCCAGCAGAAGTCCATCAGTTGAGATTACAATGACTTGTCAAAGATTATTCATTACAGAAAAATATATAAATATTACTTAAAAATTAAATTATTCATAAGCAATCAGGAAGCGGAGAGTACGTTTTAGTCACTTAAAAAGCAGAATAAGTTAATAGCACCAAAAGTATGTCAAAATTGAGACCGATTTGTCACTAGTTCTGGTAGTCTGGTATATAATGTAGAATAATGATCAACAATATAGAAAAAATGTTGCAGAAAGATGTGTTAGATAGCATTTAGCAGATGGACACTAAATAGCTTCCAAGGTATTTCGGTGTGAAATTTCGTGCCATTATTTAATTTGCCAATCTAGAAACAGTGTAATTTTTTAATGCTTAAATACAAATTACCTCTTTTTATATTTATTTAGGCGTTGAACAAGTAAATATTCACTGTATATCACATTATAACTATCAACAATGTCTATTTAATAATACCTTATTTTCTATACAATCTCTAAGGAATTGTAAATATAGTGCTTTTATAGATTTAATTTACTGTATACTTAAAAGGCATATTTACTAGATGTAAATAGTTTTAAGCTTTTACGGTTTGTATTCATATTTTTATACGAGTCTACCCGTGACCACGGCCGTTGCATTACGGCCGAAACGTCGAGAGTCGAGGTAAATACTTCGACCAAAATAGTACGCGATTAAGTCCCGTTTACAATATAAAAATATAGATGTATACGATCTAATAAATGTTAAGATCAATTACACATGATCTTAAGCGACAATGATAAAAGCGAAGAAATAAGCTAACCCAGAATACTTTAGCTCTAATATTTCGATGGCCTGAAACAGGAATGCTATTATAGCGACAAATTAACAATATAACAGCTAGATAAGCAGTTGAAAGAAACCCTGTCACCATCCAAATTATAATTGAATGCTCCAGAATCTATTTGGGGACCTACATACAATATAAGAGCATAACCATTATGAAGCAAAGTTTATATAAATAGCATTGTGCTTAGGCTTAGGACATATATACATATAGGCACTGAAATGGCAATTACCAATGTAAATAGTTTAGCATAATTCACAACCATAATACATACATAAAAATATCCATGTTTACTATATTTTAACATTTTATAGCTATATAATTCAAAGATATAATTACAACAATAGATTTTAAGTATAAAATTATGCATTTTTTAGAAATTTTAGTATAACAAAATTTTTTTTGGGATAATTGTTATTAAAAGGTGATTTTTTTTTAATGTATACATACATAAATGAGATTTTGATCCAAAAAATTATATAATTCTAGAGTATTGAGAATAGTTTTCATGAATAGTATTCCTATAAGGCAATATTTTGAAAAATTATGAGGTTAGTATAAAAAAAATTATAATTTTTTTTATCTAAAAATTAATGATATGTGTGTTACAATTTGAGTACGGAGTTAAATTAAGATGAAGCATATTAATTAAAAATACTAATAAAGAGCCCGCTTCATATTCCCACTGCGAGACTAAGGGCTCTCTCTCACCAAGAGATTCAAGATTATTTACCAACCATGCTGCCAAAGTGCAAATTGGCGAATGTCAAATAAGCAAGCGTTGTTGTTCTTGGAACATGTCGGTTTCCTTGTTTTCATTCACCAGAAACTCGACTCTAGTGGATATCATACCTGCGCCGCCTCGATATGTATAACGAGGACGAACGCCTTACAGACTCTGATCATAGTTCCAGGTATTTTTACTTAATATTATTCGGTTTCCAAATATTACTAAATCAAATAATACATCCTTGAGATAACCTATACTTATTTCCAAATTTTATGTGTATTGTCAAACCTTAATTTGAAAATAGGCAATTGAGAACATTAAATGTAGTAAAGCTCATGGTGTGTACGGCGGGGGTGGTGGTAGAATGGAAAGATCATCAAAAGGAAAGTATTGTTGTGCACCTAAAACAGGTGGAGCAAAGTTAAGATGTACAGTGGACACATAGTCAGTGTTTGGTGAATATGGTGGCAGAGTTGGTACAGCAGGTGTCGGTCCAACACTGTGTGCCTCATAACCATCCCAATCTTCCATTAAATTTCGTCTTTGTAAATCTTCATCGTTAGATAAGGGAGCTCCCCATAAATTAGCAGCAGATGCTAATAATGCAAGAGCACCTGAAATTTATTTAAGTTTTTGTATAAATATGTTGCTGTTATTTGTTGAAGAAATGAAACAAGCAAGACAATCACATAATAATAAGACATTCATATACATATGTAAACATAAAAAAAAATATGAAAAATACTATTGCTTTACTTTACAGTACATACATACAAATTATTATTTGGAAACTGTTCCTAAGACAAAATAAGGTAACTCGGGTAATGCACATCAGAACAGCAATTTCCCATCAGTTCTGAATTCCAGAAACCCACCATAAAGTAAAGTTGATTATGAAACTATACCTAGCTACTCCAGTAATTATATAAGCTACAAAACTCTTTAAACTGGAACACTGCTGTGTCACACTACTGTTTGATGGCAGAAATAGGAGCTGTAGTGTATCTAGACCAGGGGACGATAAACAGAAGGTTTGTCACTACATACATATTTGTGGTTTATTGGCAAGACTTTTGGAGAAGGCATAAAAAAAATTATTCTATTTTTAACATGAAATATCTAAATATTTTATTCGTTATTTGATGATGTTATACCATTGTATTTTATGGCATAATAAAATACCTGCTCCAGTTATTGTGTAAAATCCATATTCATAGTCAACTTGTATTGTGTTTGGATCACTATTGTTAACATTTCCTAAAACAACCGTGGTGTAGTAACATACTCCAACAATAGCAATAACCCAAAACACACACATTATGCTTGGTACAGCATTCCTTCTCAATATTTTAATGGCTTTACTATTTAAACTTGTCAGATTAATTAGCACTCCAATGCTGGAGCATAATAGCACCATAAAACATAGTAGTATCAGCACTCTCATTAACGTTATTATTTCAGGTGTTGTACAAGGAGGAAGACCTGAAATAATAATAAAGACAATACATATTCAAATTGGACATTTCATGGCATGAGTGTCGACCATTTCTCATTTTTATTAGTGATGACTAATATAAATGAGAAATGGTCAATAACAGCGGACCACTAAAAGGCAACAGCTTATTCCAAGCACAGACAAGCCTATGCTGGGTATTTCTTTAGAAATTTATAAACTTGAACAATTTTGTACTAAAACATTTGGCAAAATTTTTGCTTACCATTAAAATCAGATCTGTTAATAGGGTCAAACTCCTTACTTTGATGTATTGTTATTTGGGCATCTTCATCATCATCATCATCAAAAGTAAAAAACTGTGCCAAAGATAGGCTCTGTGTGCAATGGAGACCCTTGATCCTAAACCAACTAGGTTGTACTAAGGCTGCACTTGTTAATAGGAAAGCAAATGCATTGAAAAATGCTGCAATTTTATTTAATTCTTTGTCTTTGAATGATATTTTGATGCCTAAAAATAAGTTTAATTTATACATACAAGCATTATTGGTAAATATAAATATTTCCTGTACATATTTTTAGGTATTACATAATTATAACATTAATTTACTGGAACATGGGCAGTGTAAAATAATTTTTAATATGAAATTAATAATACAGAACTATGTTTGTTTAGAGGGAACATCTTGTCATCTCTGATTTGGTTGTTATTTGGTTACTTTATTACAAGACCTAATATCTTATTATGAAAAAAAAGAAGTAGTAATAAATTATTTACACAATTAATACTTATGTTAACATGCATGCACTTTGATTAACATCTATAATTAGACAACCACCAGTTTTTGTGTAACTTTGGGGAGGTCTTTATATTAATACCATTGCATTGATATTAAGATCTTTTCTCGGAGATATACAGATATATAAACATTGAAATGTTTTTTATTAAAATTTGTTGTTATTTCACACCATACAATAATTTTCACTAGGATTTTTTGATGCATAGAATCATAAATGCTTTTTGCATTTACCTATAAAAATAAATTAAAAAGTATACTTATCGCAATTTATTGTGTACTTTACAAAGTAGAAACACTTTTATGCAGTATTTATAATATTAAACATTATTTTTGCAAGGATAAAATGGCATACCTGTAATCCAAGTAAAACATCCCATACTGCTGTTATCACAATAATCTGTTAACAATATTAGAGATACTCATGTAATTATATTTTTAATTTTGGAACATGTAGAAATTAAATTAATGCGTAAAAAACTGAAACGCTTAAATCATCATCAATCCGTATTTGTTTGACAATTTGACAGGAAAGAAATATAAAGCTGGTATCATCACATGACAGCTAAATAGTAATAAACATCTTTATCCTAAGCAATCAAAAATAATTTATTTAAGCAAATCTTAAGAAGAAAAATTAAAAACTGTGCTTACATATTTCCAAAGCATTTTTTAAAACGTTGGTTATGAAATTCGAGAACATTAATTGTTCTTTTAATAAGGAAAAATTAATAGTCTGTATCAGCAGCTATTGAGTATTGTTTTTAGTATTTTAAAATTTGCTAACTTATTAAACTAATTTATATTTGTTAAAAGTATTTATTACCTTTGATGATGCAGCCTGGCTTCAGAACTTTAGCCTCTTACCATGAAAAGAACCAACGAAAAAGTATTTATGTCTACCTATGCTTTCTGACGTGAGACTAGATAATTTCTATTCATCAAAGTTTTGAAAAAAAATGTACCAAGTTTTTTAAAATCTCTATTTAACTTAGGTTATCAACACCAATTGAAAGCAGTAACTTCTTTTTTTAAAGTTTAATTTTAAAATTTAGCTAACAAACAAATCACATCGTTACGACCCCTGTCGTGTAAACAAACAAACCTGACAAGAACTCACAAAACTTATGGAAAAGAATAATCTAATATCTTCATCCCTTTGAATCTAACAACAGGTCTTTAACACACTTGCAAAGTAAATTTAAATTATTAAATTTAAGCTACCATGTTAAGCTGTAAATAAAAGGCATATGGCGTATAATAATTGTTAGTGTTAAAGTCTCTGTGACGAAAGTTTGCAGAGAGGGAATGAGAACGTCCATCTCTCAATTCGCAAATAGAAGTACAACCGTAGGGTTCTAATAGCAATTTTACTTTGTTGATACATTGTATACAAAATAAATTATGCATTTTACTTAAAAAAAATCGAGAACGTTAAAAATATTAGATGTGATTTTAAACTTGTACACATTTCTGCATGTTTTTAAGTTTGGAAATAAAGAGAAGGTAAATATTTTAGAAAGAATTATAATTATTGTATACGTTGTTTATACAATATATAAATGTAATCTTTACTATTAATACAAAATGTAAATAAATAATTATATGAATACGAAAATAGTTCTGTACTAATGATACACGGTAATGTTATGAAAATCTAAACAATTTTAATATAACATTTATGATTGGAAATGACAAATGTTTCAAGCGCTTTATTTAACATCATGTTAAATGTATGTATTGACAAGATCATTATTGCTATTATTTATTTCTAAATTTAGACGTTTGCGTTGTCGACTATTGTCAGCGTCCTGTTCAACCAGCAAGTAGTATAAAAAGTATATAACGTTTTGCGTGAAAAGGCCGATTGTACTAAGTATGTTACACTAATAAAATAATATACGCCAGTTCAGCCATTTAGTCGCGTAATTAGAACAGTACCCTCTACTGTGCCGTAAAGCTATAAGTCCTTAAAGTTTATTTCGCTTTGAGGATTTTCACGATGGAAGCTCTCATCGCCCAATAACTGAGCTTTTGTACCACTGTTGAACTTAATAGAGTTAAAGAGATGTATACCCTTATACGAAATAAATTACTACTGATTCTACAAAGATCTGGTAATCACAATTTTCGTCACAGTTTCCTGTCACAATAATCATTTGAATTTACTTATTTATTATTTATTTTATAAGAATAATGATGAATTCAACGTTTCTGTTTCTGGAAACATTAATCTTAAATGAAATTAATTGCAAATCAAAAGATGTCGGGGGTAATTGTTTTTCCTATTACGAAATATTTCGCGGTAAGTAATTACTTTTGTAGATTTATTACAAGACAGTAACAATTGCCTTAGTAGATTTATTACTACCGCAGCCTAATGAAAACTTCGTTCACTAAAACATTATACATTGCCGACAACGTAAACAAAACAAAGAGACAATAATGAAGTGCAAATTTTATTTATATTATCATCATACTGATTAAGTCGGTCTGGTTTTCCATTCTTTTACGTCTAACGAAATCGTATACTGTTTCATAGGATTTTTCCAGTAAAATATTGGGGTCCTGTGAATTACCGTCTCATTATTCATGGCGAGAAAGCAAAGTAGTGAATTATAAACAACCTCATAACTTGGAGTTAACGACCGTGCACCTTTGATAATTTATGTTCGTTAATTATTATCCGCTATAACCAATTATTGTTTACTAAAGTTAAAATTAGTTTACAGTTGATAATAGTTTTAAATGGCTTTGATAATATCAAAGATGTATTACAGCTGGAATATAGCAATTATGTTATGTCAGCATATTAAAAAAATTAGCTAGTTAAGTTTGCATCGTATCACAATCTACGTGATAGGCAAAGAAACGAAAATTTTACATGTATAAAAGATACGGGTATCGGTTGTCGGGAAAGGGAATGCGGAAATTAACCATTTGTCCATTTCTTCCGCCGTTTTTGAAGGAGAAAGAAACATTTTTTCTACAAGAAATACACAATGTATTAACGGGGCTTGAAGTTTTAGGTTCAATTTTGCATAAGCAAGTCGTACTGTATCAAATTGTACTAAAATTATGATTTTCTTATAAAAACAATGTCATCTCCACTCTAAGATTTATTAAAGGAATACTTAGTACGAAGTTAACCAAAGGGTACGGAAAGTTTATACAAGTTTTTAATTAATACAGGAAGCAGCCTTTTAATTTAAGTTTTCATATTTATTAAATCAATACTTTGTTCAATATGATTCAGATAAAGTTTTTATACCAGCATTTTTATCCGACGACAAGACGAGCGGAACATTCACCTGACTGTAGGCAAAAGTCATTAGTGTGTTTGTCGCCTTATGACACAGAGACCTATTACTAGTAATAGCGATGCTCTCGACTTATTGCCCTCTACTAAAAACTTATTTTTTACAATTACTGAAACATTCAATCAATTAATTCTCTCGACATTAAGTTGAAGCACTGCTTAATACCTAAATTACAGGTGACGTAAAACGCAACTAAGAGGAAAAAAGTGAGAGAAGTGCAACTGCTTTTCTAGTGGCTGTAGAACAAAGACAAAAACTTACAGTCGGAACTTTGTGAACATTTATCTCCAACGTTTCGTTTTGTGAAATGACGTTGTTTCATGACATATATTTTAACTCAGGCTTCATCTTTTTGTTGTATGAGCATCAATCTCCAGCGGCTGTCACTGTTCAGCACATTTCAGAGTGGACCTCGTGTATTTTGACATACTATGATAGATTGTTTTTTGTTGCTGGGTAATCGTGAAACGTTGCATAATAATGATAAACAGCTGATTTTGTATGAATTCGTTTGAGTACATGTTTTGCGCACGAGCTTTTACCCATTTTTATGTTTAAGAAAGAACATATTTCGTAAATACTTTTATATATGTGGTCTGTTAGTCTAAAATTGCAAAGAATTATTATAGAAGTATATTGTAATAAATAAAATTGTACTTGTGTTCACCATTCCTCTGTAACTAAATCGTAAATTTAACTATGCTACCTGGTAATTTTGAACAAACGAGCTAACAAAAAGCTTTGGACGTAACAAATAAACAAAACTGTAGACAAAACAAGTAAACAAAAACGTACAAGTAAGGTAATACAAGTATGCTTATATCACATTAGCCTTTCAAGTATGTAGTTTGTAATTAAAACCACATTTCCAGATAATGTTTCTTATCCCTATTTTTTTTTTGTTTTTTTTCGCCGGGAAAATCTTCGAAAAGATACTCTGTCTTCCGGGGGGAAGACCAGGGTTATGTTATATTTCTGCCCACTAAAACCCCCTCGATGGTCGTCTCGGCGCTTTATGAGGGGCCCCGGTAAACTCAGACAGAAACAACTCCGACAGGAACTATTCGCGAGGCACCTCGCGCTGTGCTATTAGGATAGCCCGCCCCAGGGTGAACGCTGTTCACGCCACCCCTGAGCCCCGTTGTGCTATCACGATGTTTCGAGACCACGTCGATCCATCGTCCGCCTCAG
>DWHU01000033.1:0-39853 GCA_018247975.1 Parides photinus
TAAAGCCAGAGATATTTAATTTGTTAAAGCGCACTTAACTCAGAAAAGTCATCGATGCGCGCCGGATTCGATCCCGCGACCTCCGAATCGGAAGCCGAGGTCCTACACCACTCGGCTATCACTGCATAATTTTGGGGATAGTATATGTTCGTACATAGTAAAATTAACACACTACTGTTTCGCGACATAAATAGGAGCTGTGGTGGTACCTACCCAGATATCTCCAACATCAAAGAACTACTAGCAGCAGATCTGTAGAAGAAAAAGGTTCAGTGATAAAGCAATACGATTTTATCTAAGTTGAATGTAAGGATAATATGATTCGTTGTTGTATTTTTACATTTCGCTCCCTCTGTAGAATAATGTTATAAAAACCATTTCCAACTTTTTAGTATTATTTAATTTTTGAGCTCCTGGTGGTCCAATACACCATGAGAATTTTTTTCAAAAATTTCACGCTTTACATACAGAGATACAAATTATAAGCATGATATACAAACATTCTATGTTATTAATAATGTCTACAATATAAATACTTAATACAATAGCAATATAAAAATAATAAAAAAATTACTATAATTTGATATATTATTCGTCGGGACAGCATCTCAAACTAAGAAGCTATAAGACAAAATCGGTTTTTAGTTTTCCTGAACATTTTTATATTTGCAGTTATCATATTATTCTTCGGAAGGACTCTCTGGTTTGTAGTGATGAATAAAAAATTCTTATTATTGTAGGATAATAATAATTGTACCGCATACCATTACAGATGTAATATAAAATAAATTAGTCACGCAATGTTACAATAATACCTATGGTACAAATTCAATTCATTGTATCTCGAGGCAGACGATTCGTTGACGCAACACGAAACAATGGGGTTTTGGTTCAGCGACCTTTCGGGATCTGTGACATCGCCGCGAAAATATGGGCACAGCACATTTTAAACATTCTAACCAGCTAATAGTTATACTCTAAGAGAGCTACATGTTACGCCATCTTTTTCATAAGAAATTTCGCTTACACTTCCAATAAGCTTTGTGAGTTTAAACGTTATTTCATAAGTTACCGATCTAGAATAGTTATTAATGTACTGCCGCATCTTACTACACTTTTGTCTTAAAAGTGGTCCTGTTAATTAATTAAATGACAAATATTTTTTAAATATATAAAATACCAGCTTATTACGAAAGTGCATTTTGAGACAGGTGGTACAGTTCTTAGTCATTACTATCAATATAACATAAGTGTGTTTTTAACAGCCCAATTAATGTCCAACTGCTGGGACTCAGGGTCTTCTCTCGTAATTAGAGAGTTATGATGACCTTTTTATTAACTTTTATCCTTATTATAAGTGTATTGATTTTTTATGTTAATTTTCATTCGCGTATGATCTGATGTGTCCTCGTTTTTCTTAATAGTATTTTAAGCTTATTATTTACTTTTAGTAATGCATTACAATTAATTAAAGCAATAAATAAGCAACTGTTTCACCGGCTTTACAAAACTATTTTCGTTTGCTGCTTTAGTAATCAAATTATAAATAACAGACATAACCGGTATTTTAAGTCGCAAGCAAATTAAATAAAAAAAAATCGTTCACATGCGAAAACAACATTTTTGACGCAGCGATAATACGATAATTTACAGTAAGTGCTATAATTTTCCAAGTGTTAAAATATTGTAATTATACGAAAATCATGCTGATTTCTCACAGTCGGGTCCGTGTGTGCAATTTAGGTCATATATTTGGCGGCATCGCGCCACTGACAAGCTGGTTCAGAGCAGAGCCGTCGGCGACCGGATAATGCGCGCCTGCGGGCTTCAATGAGAGTAATACGACCTCTTTACCGCACGGAACACCGACGTCTTATTTAGACCCAAAAGCGGCGGAACGCGCTTCAAATTGATGCTTTTCAGCGCAATTACCCCACGAACCACAGCCGGCGTTTAACAATCAAGTACGACCGTACGCTCTTGCATCCTGTATCCTATTAACTTACTAACATAATGTAGAAACGCTGAGAAGCCGTTACGAACATTTGTCTACTTTGAAAAAACATTTATGTGATAGTGGAATACCAATTCCTATAAATTTTTTTCGACTAGTAACAGCTGCAGCGTGAAACAATTTTTTATGGCCTTTTAACACGCTACACTCGTACACGCGAATGGACATGTTTCATGAAAGTCTAGAAATGTAATTATTATCGCCGGAACCGCATATGTTGAACTTTAAACCGAAGAAACGTTAACGGTAATATAACTGATGAGTAAAAATTAACAGAAATAAAAATATTTTACAAATAACTAATGTCAGAATGTATGCCTTATATATTTTGAAACAATTTAATAAGCAGTGTTATCTAATGTTTCGCAATGGCTTTGTTCGAGGATGTTGGCAAACAATGGAACACCAAGAGCGTACCTGTCGAGGGAACTAGGACGCACGAGGTTCGTGGCGGAGCGTCAACGGCTGCGGTGGTGAAATGAACAGTGGGCGGCGCCGAGCACGCCGCCCCGCCCAGCCCTTTCACCAACTGCTCCGCCCCACCACCCTACCCTCAACAACCACCTTCTAAACCAGCCTTACGTAACCCTCTGCTGTTCCCTACATAGAATACGCCCGGGGCGTATCGCAACACAGAACCTTGCAAAACCGATCGGTACTAAAACCTTTCAACCCCTCCGCCATAAACTTAATACCTCGCATTACAGAACGGACACGGTTCACGAATACGATGTAAATTATTTTCGACAGACTGTTTGCCGTCAAGATGTTAAAATTTTAATTACACCGACCCCGCGAGTCATATCGTGCAGAGTCGGCGTAGTGACTCGTCGCAATTGTGATTCCAATTTGAAGCGGACAAACAAACATTTATCTTAATTCGTTAACAATAGCGTTACTTTTTACTGATTGTTCCTTCAATCTTCTTCACATGTTCTTACAAGTTAAATACTATTAATTCTAATTATCGTTATTGGGTTACGAGTATCCTATTTGCGCAATGTCATATTTGCTTTTAATTTAAACTAATTGTGTACCTACATATAGTTACTGATGTAATAAAACCTGTTAAGTAAATGTCGAATTTTTTGACTTTTACTCTTTGGCATTTTCGGGGTCAGGCCAACCAATTAAACTGCGAATTCAGTACATTTACAAGTAAGTGACAAAACTTGATATCACTTAATCGCACTTGCCTCGGGCAATGGCTAGACAACGCATAGGTGGATTGTTAACACAATTCGAATACGCAAGTAAATTTCAAAGTTTCGGTGAGGTAAGATACTTGTATCCATTTACTAAACGTTCATTAGTTAAGTACCATATAAAAAGTTTAAACGGCACATTTGCGTTTAATGATTATTAACTAATTTTAAGTGCATCACGTAAAGTTAATAATATGTTTCGACAATCTTTATAGGACATATTGTAACTGACTGTATTATATAGTTTTAACAAAAATAAGATGTTGATATAGTTAATATTTCACAGTCAAACGAACTAAGTTATAAGCTAGCCGCAGTTTAAATACGTTCACACAGTAAATCTTTAGCGGAGATTACGGTCGATAAGAAATTTATACCATGTGAAATAGAATGTTTGATAAATTGCAACTATAATAAATTTACTATTTTATTACAACTAGTAATTGTATGTTATTAAAATTAAACAGATTTATTATAATAAAACGATTAATTAATAATATTAGCCTGAGTTTATGAAATGAATGAGTCTAATCGTTTTAATAAAACTAAGACCCAATATTTTTTCAAAAATAACATTAAGTAATTATTATTTCACAATACATATGCATACAATGTACGAATTTACTTAATATACATATTTAATATGATTTGAACGAAATATAAACCTCCAGGTAAACAATATTGAAAAGATTTAAATTCCCCGTAATTACTGTTATAATTAGTAAACATGCCTAACTTACTGTTACTAATAAAGTTGTTAATCCCGATGATGTTGTAGCAAATGTCCATTCCATAAGTATGATTCCTAGTACTCATTTAAAACTAACAACTGTTGTAAGAAACAAAATGCTAAAAAGAGTTCAAAGCATTGAATAATTTATAAGTTAAAAGTACATGACATTAATTAAAAGTAAAGTTGTACTATATTTTACATGTACTGCAATAATGGTTATAAGGAACTGTAAAAAGAAAACGATTTGAAGAGTAATTATTAACACTTATATTTTCCCATTGCCCCACCCCTCACATAGAAGGCTTTTCTTTCTTTTTAAGTAAATAACTAAGAGGAATACTTTGATCAGGTGAGAATCAGCTCTTAACAAAATTTGACTCATACTAAATCATATTTTCTAGATAACTCGTTTCGATCTGATTTCTAACTTTTATCAAACAAAAAAATGCTTCATCTTTATAATAAATTCCTAGTTGTAAAAATTATATTTAATTTTATCTTTCCAAAAAAGATATGTACCGTATACTTTTTTTTTCATTGTACCTATTCAAATAGGAAACGCAGGAACTTTCCTATTTGATGCATACGTATAAACCAAAAATTAATAAAACTTGATATAAATTATTTACTGTACGCGTAAATTAATACAAACCATTTGGTTACCATAGTTCTGGTCAAGGTTCATATCGCAATTATAAGCTGGTACGATTCACCATTTATGGGATAATGAGTAATTATTCGTTTAAACCCGGGCACGACTCCCGTATAAAGATCTCAATTGGTAACAGTGTGAGTAATCTACAAGAAGTTATTTTACAAACAAATAATATAATTAGTAACCATTCGTAATTTTAAAAAAAGTTTTCGTATGTAATGTATTCTTAATAATATGAAATGGCATAAATTTACTCACTCGTATACACAGATATGTAATCTTTATAAATATAAATTACGTGTTACAGTGTTTGTCCGCGATAGCCAAACTATTTAACCAATTTTAATATAATTTTGCACACCGTGTGCAGTTTGATCAAACTGGAAAGATATGATAACTTATAATTCGTTTCTATTGATTTCTACTTAATATCAACTTTACGAAAATTTGTTATCGTGTTTCTTCTTCTTCTTAATGTGCCTCTCCAACTAATGAAGGTTGGCAGTCAGCTCCGCGTACTTATCGTGTTTAGAGTCCTTCAATTCAAATCCCAATTCAGTCGATTTTTATACGAGCTCTTAAGGTTTCCATCTTTCTTTGTAAATCATAATTTTATTTTATTAAGGAGTAACGGTAGTAGAAAATCAGCCATGGAGGTCACGATGTATTTTTACAAATGACATCTATGTAAAAAAGCATGGTGGTACCCGTGACTGACATTCTTTTTTCTCCGTAAATAGTTTACTACAATGTAATATAGCAAAAACTTTAGCCATAACTACGCGTGGCCAGGTCTGCTAGTTATAATATAGATAAATAAAAAGACATTACACTGCCAGAAACTGCTATAAAATACATAAGCATTCAACTTTATAACAATTCACATTATTGTTGCTCTGTTTTCTATTATCTGGTTAGTTTTTGTTCATATCCTAGTTTATTAGGTACACTAACAGGTACGCACAGTGAGTTAGTTCTTAACACACTACAGTTAGGTTTAATTAATGAAAATTCCTCAGTCATTTAATTATAGGCCGGTGGTTGGCTTAAAGCTCCATGAATGACAACCAGAGAGTTAGTAAGAATCAGTTTATAGTTCATTGTTGGATATACAAAATCTACATCGTAGGAAAGGTTAAAAAGCTCAAATAAGCGTGCATTAGGAAAGAGGTGGCCCGTCGGGTCGCGGGTAGAATGCAAACTGCCGCCCATACATTAAATCCGCTGCATTCGAATTGCAAAGTCGTGATTTGTCAAAGCATAATCTAAAGAACCGCAATATTCGCACATCGTAATTATTATCTGTGGTAAAATGGCACCCAAATCTTTTCGTACCATCTCACGGTTTGCACCCAAGAATCGATGTTCCACGTATCCCTGACCAATATTGCACGACGTACTGAGTTGATCGAAGAGATACCATGACTGTGTTAAATAATGTTAAAATAAAACCCGCTTTTGAAAGAGCTAAAAATCATCTTGTTGTTTACATATTAAATTTATACACAACTCCATAAACGTACGTATAGCTTGTTCAATAAAACGGTCACATTTATAGATGACTTCCTATAGAACTGTTATCGCTATCTGTATTTATGCGGCAATGTTCAACAATATAAAGCAGAATCTCGTTGCGATGAAATCGTTCCCGTTTTGTTGTTATTCGTAATCCGGACTCCCCTATCGATATCTTTAAATTATTTCCAGGGAGCCTCCGCGGTGTAACCGTTACGACGACGAGTCGCGATAACGCCATTGATTTATTACTCTGAATATTTAATGACAACAGACAATTGAAAATTTATAGGCCTCACATAAATTCACAGTTAGTATTACGTTTGGCATATTCCCGGCGCTGTACAATGTGCTTAAGCCTTGTAGAGCTCTTGTTTATGCCACATACGCAGACGCGGAACTTGAAACCCAGTTATGTATATCGGGGACTATTTAAATGCCCGACTAGCTTTAATAGTTTTGTCTACAATCGAAATTATATTATAAACTATTTTTAACGTGGCTTATAATGTTGTTAGACGTTAATTAATTTTATCTAATTTAAATCTTTCTCTGTACGAACTGCTTTAAAATTCCGTTTTCAACTTTAGAGATCAATGGCTTAATCGATTTTCGATGTAAATTAGTCATATTGTATGGAAATTTCTTAGGGTGACCACCGACGATTTCGACTTGCTTTTAATACTCAATTCCATTTAAAGATAAAATAATAAAAACAATGGAAATTCATTTTATTTTTTATTAAAACTTGGTAGATTTCACATTTTCAATAATTAATACGTTTGCCATTTGAAAAGTATTTATTTTAGAGATACTTAAATAAGACATCGATTACAAAATGTCTTTAAGTAATGCTGTAATGAAAAAAAATACTTACTAGTGTCTAAGAGTTTATTACAAAAACCTTATGTTTAGAACCTAAACAGTAATCTTATAAACACCCAGTACTCTATAAGTTAATTTAAATAATAAAAATAAAAAAAAGTATGGCATATAGACTATCTTAAACTTATTTAAGGAACATAAATTCCTTTAAAAAAATTTGTAAAACGCTAATCTAAGAACCCATCGATTCAATGTATGTGTATATGTACATTAACAGAAAAGTTTTCTTTAATTGTTATATGTTAACAAACAGCCCTGAGACATACTAACCTCACCGGTATTAAACTGAACCGCTTTGCTCTAAAACCGATCATAGAAGAACAAATCACGAGTTCGCTATAGCAGGGCAAGTGGACACTAGAGAAGTTTGTTAACGATTTATTAACAAGGGTAAGTGTCTCTGCGTTTAAATTATTAAGTATTTAATTATAGTCAGGAGTTGATAAATAAATTACGAACAGTTGCTTTTCTTGTCTAACGATTTTGCAGATTTCCAAATATATTTAGACTTGAGAAGGTTTTTTCATGTACAAACTTACAAAAGATTCGCAATTCTTCACCATCGAATGACCTCTTCTATGATCTTTATGTTCTAGGACATCCTCAGTCTACTAACAAAGAGGTTCAGCTCCTCATTTTTCATATGGACGGCTGAGGAGTGGAACAACTTGGCGGTGTCAGTGTTTCCATCTAAATACGACGTGTTTTCAAGAAAAGAGCGAATAAGCTATTACTCACTCACAGCCTAACATCAGGTGGGATCGCTGTCAAGATTAATCTTGGATATTTAAAAAGAACTATTCTTTTAAAATAGTTAACTAATGATAACATTCTAAGACTGCACTAAAAAAGAACTGCTTCGTAGAATATCCCTGTCTTGGAAGAAGTATTATATACGAATGGATGCGAATGGCGAGAGAAAGAGAGCTATGGATAAAACTAGGTAAGGCCTATGCCGCAGAGGCGACTTCTGCAGCAAAGACGTAAAAAAGTCAAATTATATTAGTTTAGTTTACAACTAGAAATAAAGGCTTATTTACTTATTATTATTATACTTGTAATAAAATAACATTTCTTTTATTCATTTCTGGCAGTCTACACGATACCGATTTACGTAAAGAATTTAAACGATAATATTTAAATAGAAAAATATACGATGACGAGATGTCAGATATTAGATTGATTGAAAAGTTTAGAGATAAGGAATTTAAATACGCAGAGAGAACTTTAAAATGCCATTTCTTTACGTGTAAAACAACGACAAAGGGTTCATGTATTTTTATCCAGAAACCACCCCTTCCCAAATAGTCTTATATTCTTTTAACAATTAATATTATTTTTATATTGCAGCGGCTTTGTTCAGAAGAAAAGAATGTAATACACTGTTGCATATGCGTTGCGCGACCTCGCTCCAGTCGCACAAATTTTAATTAAATCGATATGTATAATATGACAGGTACGTAGGCGACGGCAGAGGTAACAGCCAGTGGTTTATATTGCTACTAACACTAGCTAATAATTGAATTTCCCTCTAAGAACAATTGCTTCGATTACGGCGCGGGCCGACGCGGATCGACGCCTAATGAATCTCCCCGCTGTCTAGTTATTTACTGAGATAAACTCCGTGTTTACTGGCTACACGCGCATGATTGCACGAGCTCACAATAAATTAGATTTATCGGGTGAGGAGATATCCACGTACAACTACCTAGCTAACATCGCCGTGTTTAAAGATTTAGCGCCAAGGTAACGCAATTTGTTATCGTGGAACCTAATAATTAGGAACGTCATTTTAATGCTAAACACAGATAATATTATTATAATTTAACGATTGCTGTCCAGCAACTTCAACACATTGAAAAAGAAAACTGTTTTTGTTAAATATTAACATTACTATATTTTTGATTTGCACTCATTGATACACATATTTATAACATCAAAAATTATAACTTCGACTTCACCGCGAAAATGTAACAATTCAAATGGAATGCAATGCTCCAGTATACTATTTAGCCTTCTGTCGTAAGATGAAACAATTCAATCTCGAGCAGTTCCACAACTTCAATCAATCGGATGCAAGACCACTTCACGATTTCAATACATTTTAATGAAATGTCAGCAGTTAGCGAAACCGTTGTGTAAGCTAAACGAACCCAGCAACTCCTGATATTACCATACAAATAAGGGAAACAATGAATTTTATTAAGTAATTTGAAAATTGATTTATATGCACGGGATTGCGACTAATAAAATTCGATCATTATATTTCATTATAATAGCAAAATTGTTACTTATATCTACTCTACTCTGTCTGTAAATACAATGTAAATGTAATGCATTTACATTGCAGAATCGTATGGTCTTATGAACGACTAATCCACAAGCTGCGAGTTGCTAGCTATTTGTAAGAAGAGAAAGAAAGAAAACGTTTATTTGAGGATACAGTACAAAGTAAAAAGGAATAAAAAACAAATAACGTTTTACAAAAAAATGCTTGACTATATTACATCTTCAAATGGGTCATTCGATAATTAAAATGTATAATGAAGTAAACCGTAAAAACATCTTCCTAACCTCTTCCTCGACTAACTCAGTAACCACCAGTTAAAATGCAAATCCTCTGCGACAAGACGAATATGCTATAAAAATCTCAAAATTAATAATGTATTAAGACTTTGTTTCATATTAGCGAATAGAACATGGAAGCTATGAAGTAGCTTTACAATACAGAGCTGCGAAATGTTGATTCGGGAAAACATAAACCTTTAAAAGTAAACATTCATTTAACCAATTAACTAAATATAACTATAGGTATAACTTGACTTTGGTTTCATATGTTTTTCTTCAATATATTCAAATTGATAATTTTTTTTTATATGAAACGTTCGAAGATAAAAAAATCTGTTTAAGAAATAATTAACAACTCTTATAACATGTTGTTACTTAACATTTTGACAACGATCCAAGATGGTAAATCAAATTAATTTATAATTATAAGTTATTACATTATTATTTATGGCGTCAAAATATAATCAGAAAAAAGGAGCATCACATGTAAGGTGATATAGAACACAATTTAAATTATTGATATCTCGTTGTAAATATTGTGCAATGTAACTAATTTCTAACGTGTAATAATAATTTTTAGAACCCTTTACTAATCCGATGTTAATAGTACAATACGTAAAGTATTATAATATGTTGTAAGCCCGAGAAGTTATTTAACCATTATGACATAATGTATGGTTTATGAGTGGAAACATGACAGAGGCCGCTTCTGCAATAATCAATTTAAAAGCAAATCGAGCACAACAAACGGCGGACAGCAAAAGTGGCGGTGCAGTCGGCGGTAAGCGGCCGGAGGTTCAATATCTATTAGCGGTAATATCTTAGCGGAGAGATGGCTCTGGCCCAGATCCGGAGCCGGTCGGACCAGTTTCCACAGCATCCTTGCGTAACAACGCGCGCCCGCTTCTCTCGCAAAAATGCACTACCGAGCTCCCAAATAACATACGCCCCTTAAAATGCGTAAACATTAAATAACGCTGTATTTTTCCACTACGGTCCAACTGCACAGGAAACATGAATCGCTCAAAGCTTGCACAAACTGCACATATTAAAATAAAATTCTTTTTTCATTACCTTAATACATTACAGCAAATTCATATCCGTAAAACCTTGAAATGACATGCGATTTTGTTATGTAAGGCGGTAGAAGCATGATTATTGAGCTTCTTTTCGTCATTAGCATAACTACCTACCTATCAGAATATTTGGAAAGAAGGCGACCTCGATTAGAATTCTAAAAAGTTGAATCTGTATCTAAGTATATTTTAATATAATCATTTGTTAGCCATTAGCCATAAAAAGCTGCCTAAATGAAGAACATTAAAAAGATCAGTTAATTTATTGCATACGATACGACGTATTGTCTTATCGGGTTTTTATTTCGATAAAATTAAATACGGCAAGCGTGAATTAGAAGCAAACGTTAAATGTTCATGTATGAAGTATGTAACTCTTCTATAATCAGAGGTTCCCATGATGGCAACATACCTTCGTAAACTGCACCATCTAAACATAGGTTTCATGATAATTTATAGCTAATGGTTCAGGATAGGAAGAACTTCGAACAACATACATATTTCTATGCTTTATTTTACTTCTTTTTAATGACATCAACGAATAATTACTTTTATTATGTTAGATTTTAATGCATAAGATATATGCCTTCGAGTATCAATATTACCAAAAATTTGTTTCTGTACAAATAACAGCGTTTTGTTTAAAAATTATGAACATTATTACGATCTTTTTACCAATTAGGCCAATTTTTTCCTTCTATTTATTTTGAGTATTCTCTGAAACGCTTTGACTGTTTTAGACAGTTTTCATGACATGAAATGTTAAAAGATTAAAAGTTATATTTAAATAATTTAACAGGCAAGTATTTTTTTCTGAGAAATACATAGTCGGTTTCCTTCCGTACCAATAATTTTAATAAATGAACCGCCACAGCGGCGTAACGGCTGTCGGCTTGCCTGGTAATACGGAGTCTCTGATTCGTTTCTGTTATGTATGAGGTGTATGGAGCGAAATGAAACGCGCGGTGGTTGGCGATCCACCGGTTTATTATACCTATAAATTATACATGTACCTACATAACAGTTTCCGAAGCTTCATGTGAATTAATTGGATTCATTATCGTCTTTACTATCCATGACCTCACTGTCAATTAACAACCTAATATTAAAGTAAAATGCTCGCAATTAACACTGAAAAAAGGTCTACCGTGTTCTACAAATAATAAAATTAACGACGACAATGAAGTTCGCGCAGCGGGTTTTGAAACGCGAATGTGAATCCAGTAGGTACCATTTAATATGTTGTGTCTACCTATACAATATACTATAAAAAAATAACAAAAGTAGTATCAGACCGCGCCCAGTTATATTAAAATTCAAGTCTTTTCGAGCTAATAAAAATCAGGAAAAACATGCGAGTTAAAACCGCTATTATGTCAAACGAGCCGGTCATAGTACAGAAACCGGTGACTTGTTTAGGAAATAAGACTGACACATCAGACGGCCTTGAATACTCAATTTTTCTTTAATATTCAAGAAATAAATCGGCGCCGGCGACAAGCTTAATGTTTAATTAACACCGGCTTTAGTAAATAATAATAAAACTTAGTAGATACGGAAACATTAACAGCGTTTAATTTTATAAAGCTACCGTGTTTTTTAATTAGCGTATTTGAAAAGTTGGTTTTCATTTATACATTTTCTATAGCATTGGATTAATTTTATTTTTAATTAGTTAAATCCCGCAGATGTGGTTCTGTCGATTCATATTTATTTTGTCTTTGCTATTGTCATTCTTCTCCTTAAAGTACCTTTACGACAAGCGGAGGTTGGCTGTCTGTTCACCATATTTGGCTGTCTCTTGCGAGACGGGACTGTTGTCATTTCTTTCCTTGATATTACGCAGTTATGATTTCTTCCTACGACCAGCACTTCTTGTATCAACTACTTATCTAGCTGCTATAATAAAATTATGAAGATTATAAATAAAATTAAATGTAATTAATGATTTAAAAGTAAATATACACAGCAACATCTGTTAGTGAAGAAAATAATAAAAAGTCTTTATAATTGTAATGTATTCGAAAATTAGCGATCACAAGCAATTAATACTAATCAAATACTCTTAAAAATAAACATAGACAGTGAGGATTTAACTCGCCTTTATTAATACTATGAATACATCCATACTATACAGGAAATATAATTTTATTTATTTAATTACTTTATAGTTTTGTGCAATTATGAAATAAAACTGTAATGAAACAAAAAAAATGTGTTCTGGGTAACTACCGGAACAAAACATATTCAAATTTTTGTTTAGTTTATAAAAAAGTTCTGGTATATACACCTAGTAGCAATATGCATATTGAAAGTAATTTATAAGAGCTAGACCTGTAGCTATTAGTCAAGACGATGATGAAGAAACGAAAGTGAGATATCTTATAGTCATAACGTTGTGTGCATGTAAGTCATTATTTGGTATTGTCATTACATAGCGGCGTAGGCAAAAGCAATTATGTACCACAATAACCCAGACAGTTTACCAACGTCGAACCTGTATTAATGATACTCCTATACACTTCAACGTCAATAATTGACAAATAAAATGCAACAAAGGTGTGTCTATTTATCACAAAACACCCGACAGTTAACGGCAACGAGAATGCCGTGCGCCTTGTTATTTACCGATTGCACGCTCTCAATCTTCTGTACGAGCAACTCCATCGATTTAAGAACCATAAACTTTCCTTTTTTTATGGTCGTAATGTAGACATTGTGTTTACGTCTAGAAAACCTAACGGTTCATCCATAATATTGCCTTTTAACGTAACGGTTGAACAATTTGATACCAATCTAGGTACTTCTGTAAATTAGTAAGTAATTTATAAATAACATTTAAGTAAGTAATAGCATATTTACCGAAACATCTTTTTACAAAAGCGTTTGTTTGTAACTTATAAATATTTTTTTTTCTCTTTTATATTTAAAGTTTAAACAATACGTAAAGTAGTTTTGTTTAATTATCCATTAGTTCCGGGTAACTAATTGTTTTTACAGGAGGCGGCACATAGCTAATGATATGACTTCTTTTTCAAAAAAAATCTGTTCTGGAAAATTTGGTAGAACTTTCAATGAAAAATTATCAACCATAAAAATATACACTATAAAAAATCCTTCAAAAATGTTGATTCAATAGCTGATAAGTACTAAACATCTATTTACGGGTATGCATAAGTTTTATAGAGATGGACGTAGAACAAAGATAGCAGGAAATTTATAAAGTAAATCAAATAAATCAACGTTTGGTGTATTTTCAAAATTACTGTGACTTAATTTTCACTCACAGTACATGTTAAGAGAAAGATAGTAAGGACATAGTAAGGACGTATTTCCTAAAACTAATGAAAAACCTGTAAAAATTATAATACAGTATATATATAAATTATCTTGAATTGTATTGACATAATATTTACTAAACAAAGTTATCAAAAAATATTAAATACAGCCTACAACCGGTCGTAACAAAGTAGAAGTTCAAACTACATACGCATTAAGTACATTTTAATTATCAATATTATAAAAGAAATACATATATGCAAAACGCGTGACATATTTCCCACACAATCTGTATTTTGAGTAGGTAATATTTAAGGCGTGTTGCAAAAACAGACTTAGGTACAGTATGTAGTAGGTAATTTAACTTAAGTCTGGCTCAATTTACGTGCTTGTTGGTCGTTGATTGTGCAGCCTCTCAGTTATAAGGCATAGCGACTTTAATAAAATGTTAATAAAATTACCACAGCACACAACCCGCATTAATATGACCAGTTGAGCGCTGTTAAAGTTTGTCTAATCAATTCCTGTTTAGTTTAATTTGTATAGAACATTAAACATACATTATTAAGACATCTGACACCTCATTATCGGATGCTCGGCGAACTATTTAGATGTTAAATAACCCGTCTTTAACTTGATTAAAAAGAGGTTTATATTTATCTGTGTATGCTATGAGTTTATAGAGCAAGCTTTAAAATACATACAAGTTTTATGAAGATGTGAATTTTACACTTTTATTAAAATTTACAAATTTTATTTCATCATATTTTAAGCAAATGTTATGAGTTCTTTTTGATGTTTAACTGTGGTACTACATCCAAAATTATAGAACTAGTTTTAATCCAGTGTTCTTTTAATTCACTCGCCAAATATTCTGCGGTTTTCAAATCAACAGTTTTTTTGTGATATTTTAAAGCTGTTGGTCCGTTCTGTTTCTTACATATTTTTTTAGCTGCAATGTTATTAGCTGAACAATGCTTTTATAAAGAATTGTATTGTATTGTTAGATGTTGAGAACGAAAGCAGAGTCGGTAGGGTCAGCAGAGCGACTCGTGACCGGGGCCCGCGTACTGGCAACGTACCGTCACGACCGCCCTCGCCCTCGTCGCCTCCAAATAACATGATATTACTCACTAACTGGCCATTTCACGCCACGTTTCCAACTCGCAGCAATCCTGAATCGGTAAAACATTTGTCTACACGGGCTTTATAGCATTGCATTTGATAAAACTAAGTTATATTTCCTTGGGTATTGGCAAAGTAAAAAAAAGCCAGCCGTCATTCCAAGTATATTGCGGAAGAGAGCGAGAATGATTATACAATTTACAGTGACACATTAAAAATGTTGCTATTACAATTTTATTTTATTTCAACAACAATATTGCCATTGAATAATTGTTTCCAACAATTGCTAAAAACTATAAATGCGATGTAACGAACATGAAGACGTAAATATAGAATAAATAATCAACCGTACATGTTATTATAGAATATTGTACTGCGTGTGAATAATAACATTAATCCTGGAATGTAAATTGTAGATTCTAAACATATGAATGCTGAATATGTAAAGTTAACGAGTACAAATCTTACCTACAAGCATTTAAGTTTTTGCTGTGCGAAACGGCATAACTAAATAATTAACAAATATTCTCGTATTAGAGAGAAGCTAAAGAGTCTTCATATTTCTTCGCGTATTCTGTTCGATTTAAGTTCTTTAGTAAACCAATTTAAATCATTGGGAAATTAACCCCACTGATCTTGAGTTTTTGTTGTTGAAAAGCATGCCTGTTAACTAGACTCTCGTTTTGAGAGTTCTGGTATGACACTATTCTAATAATTTCATGTAACAAACATAACCAAAAAGTATTTGATGTATGTGGAAAACTGGGAAATATTATTTATAAAAGACATATTTCTCTATAATCCTGTACATGTTCGTTTTTGTTGTAATTAAAAAATACCTCATTTTTAATTTCTAATTATGAAATCGCAGAATATTAGTGTAATTTTAACTATTATATATAATCTTTAAGATGGTAATTATTCATAGTCGATTAACGAGTATATAGAAGTATTATATTGACGGCTTTCGATGGTGTTAATTAAAGATACGAATTTATGGGCCTAATCAAATATTTCATAAATCGAGTTTTTAAAGTCGTTTTGACATTTGTTTGAACAAACTTAATTTTTTCAAACAAATTCAAAAAATTTCAGATCATATCACGAACCGACACGTGCAGTTATATGTCCAAAATTCAGTTTATCGCAGCCATGAGTTGAATGATTACATTACCTTCGACAATGGTAGCTGTACTAAGTTTTGCGGATCCAATTAAATTTTATTTTGTGTTGATTTGAGATAACTTGGGACTATTGTTTAGTCAAAGTGATGACGTTGGAGAACGCCCCGGTAACTATCGCTCACAACCTGTCAACCGTTAATGGTTGGAGTCTTGGGCGTTACTCAAACCACTCCATCATCGAACTGTCATTTCATTAAATAGTTTCAGATAGAATATTTGTACAAGATACTGTATACACAATAACCTTCCATTTTATCAAAATCATCTGCTTCTGTCACAATATTCATTCTCATAAAACGTTGGACTCTTACCAAATCATTAACTTGTCACAACTTTAATTATTTAAAGCCGTGTAAAGTTTTAATCACACCGTTAATTCTAAAACAGAGATGTGCCCATAATAATAACCGTAAAAGTTGTATTTTCAATTACCACAATGATAATAAAAACTTCCTGTAATGTTTTTCAAACATATATTACCATAAATTCGTCTTGAATGTAAATACAGCCGACTAGTCACATACAATGTAAGGCTGCAACTTTCGGTATCGACTAAAATGTCGCAAGCCTTGAATTAACAAGTATTAACTAGACGTACATACGCTCGTTTCCCTAAGTACCACAATTCCATAACATTTCCATACGTATGGGACCCAGGCTGAAAGAGCACGTGGAACTTTATATAAAGAGTAGTACGTTTTACGTATACATCGTAACATTAATCGTAATACACTAGCAATAATATCATTAAAAAAGTCTAAGGCTTCTGTAAAATTTCAAAATAAATAAGCAAAAATATTTAGATAATTTTAAATTAACTACATTGTAATAGAAGTATAGCTTAGTACCCATGTTTTCAATTATTTTTTTCTAATATTGTTAAACGTGTACAAACTAAACTTGTGTTCAAGAAGATGATTCTTCACCATTACTTCAAAATAACTAATGTATTGTATTTTTGTGTTTTTATGTATGTATCATTTATATAAAATATTCTTCACCTCATTTGGTTAGGTCCGCTTTCAGTACCATGTGGTATAAAGAAATGAATATAAAACATTAGTCGATTAATATAAAAATTTAAATGAAAAGTATAACATTTTATATCTGGTTCAATATTTCATGTTTTGCCTATTTGATGAGCAGGGTTTGGTAATACCTAACTTCTACTTTTAATTATTAAGATGAATGTATCTAGGGTAAGCAGTAATTGATTAAAAATACTTGAGAATTAAATATAACGGTATTTTAATTAGTCGCAACTTAATAGTCCTATTAATAATGAAATGTTATAAATTAATTATCTTTTAGGTTAATTGACGTGTAAGTAGTTTTATTGCTTAGTATTTGCATCAAAGTACTTGATTTCTTGCGCTGTATTATCCTTTCAAATGATTATCAGAAGCAACATCGTAAATCTCAAATTTCGTGTCATGCATTTTATTGCACTGGTTGTACGCCGCTTACTTTTTCATATAAGCGAACTTTAAAAGCACTTAAAGTGAATTATAATTACAGAGAGAAAACAGGTACATTTGCATGATTAAGTGGAAATGTTCTGATTAATGGTTTCTCTTCGTGACCCGAAGGAAAAACGGTGACTTGTGATTAAGCTCTTTTTTTATAAATATTCATTATCAATTTCGTATACCGCCCGTAATATCCGTCTTAACTGGTCTGTTTTCTCTTTCGTCGAAATCGTGCAAGTGCAGGACAATAAATCAGAAGTGTAAATTTACCTCAATTCACGCTCATTATTTCAGTCGTATGTGCAATTTGCCGTGAGCTAATTGTATTAATTACTGACCATTAAGTTCGGATGCGTTGAAACCTTTTGTGTAAATATTTTCTGAATTTCGTAAATAATAACATTGCTCCCATTGTTTCGTTTATACTCGTAATATGCGACATATTTCAAAATTAAATGTTAAATAGCGAGAAGAATGAATTTACAAAGCGACTACATATAAACTTTATTTTATTTTTCTCTCTGATTTGCTCTTTAAAATACCGAAAGCTTCATCATGATGAAAGTAGCTAATATTTCTAGATAGTGTATAGTATACATATTTAGCTATATAAGGGAACATCAGAAACGATGAGTTTATATATTTTACTGAAGTAAGAAATGCATTGCATTGCAAAGTACAAGTATGCATCAAAGCGGCGTAAAGTGGGACTGAAATTGGTCGTAATTAACAATTATGCACAGACTCAGGGCGGCAGTAATGATGTGACGCTGACCCAAGTCACGGGTCACCAAGACCTGCTTCCACTGAGCTCTGTACAGGTTCTGATAAATACACGTATTACACTTAATACGGCTGGTTATGATATTAAGTCACAATATTCTTAAAAATGCCTCATCATAAATAAAATAGAATTACCATTTCCACGTCTTACCGACTGATAAAAAAATGCGAAAGTTAACTGTATTAAAGGGAAAATGTATACATGAGTTACGTTCTATTTCAGTAGATTCTGGTATGTAGTAATTGCTTCATAAATATTGGAAACATGTAAACATGCTTCCGTATATAATAAATGTTATGTAACAGTTAAGGATTCATGTATATATACATAAACACACGTATGTATATACATATTTGTATAGTTAATACAAGGCACAAACAGTCCGTTTTTAGAGAAGGTACGGTGTAAGAAGACGTCATCCTACTCGCTGACCAAATGCCGGAAGATAAAAGTCGCCTGTTCACGGAAGCTGCTGTTCTCAGAACACACTGGTTTCCTCCCCATGTTTTCTTTTATCAAAAGCTCAAGTGTGTGTGCATTCTGGATTAAATAATTTTTTTATAATCATAAACAGCGAATTTTATAGCACTAAAAACTAAACTATTAACGCTTGTTTCTATAAAGAGATTAAATGTAGTGTAATGAAAATAAAAAAAAAATTGATAAAAAACATGCCATCACTATAAACATGTTGAACAACGGTACCATCTTTACTAAAACATTCCCAAACACTGTTAATGAAAAATTATTGATTCTATTCCGATCACTAAAAATATTACAAGTTTATTAATTTAAATACACTGTCTGAGCAAGCAGGCGCTAATAAAACTTAAATAGTTAAACAAAAGATTTGACTTTGTTACTCATACAAATGTGTATAAATATAATTTGTAATGTCACGTATGTAAATATTGGTATTGCCAAAAAATTTTTAAGGTAACCATTACAAATATTAATACAACAATTTATTGATTATGTTATTGTTAATAACATAGAAATAATATACACTGATATATTTTATTAATACAATTACACGTTTCTTAAATGTAATTAAAATCGCTAAGCTTAAAACATACGCCTTTGAGTGGCACACTATTCAATGTGATTACGAAGTACACTAAACGATAATATCATTGTAATAATGTTATAGAGAGCTGTTGGTTTATCGTGGGATAATACCACATTAAAATGTTGGTGACTATTTGGACCGGGGCCACAGTATACGCCTATCCTTCAAGGCGGGGCGGTGTGCCATTGGTTACCGACAGAGCGTGACAAGTTTCATTGGACAAACCAACAAGAAGTGAAAGTGAAGATCGTTTTTCGTAACACCTTGCGCAAAAAAGATAGGTCAAATTTAAAGTAAACAATTTAGCACTATTCAGACTTAGTCAACGTTAACTAACTTCATTAATAATTTCTTTATAATCGACGTGACTACCTTTTTATAAATGTGCATTCTCCTTTAATCTAATGTTAAAAGGAAAATCCTATATCTTTTTTACATTTTACTATGCCGACAAAAATAAATGTATAAATCAATAGTAGCAAGAAAACGCCTATCGCAATAAACTTCTTTTAATAAACCTTATTACCGAAAAGACCTTAATAAGCTGAATTGTTCATGATTAAAAAAAAGAAACTGGAAGTAAAATATTAATTACTTTAAAATAAACTTCAATAGTTTTATACGTGTAAATATAACCAGATGTTAAAAGGTAATTAATTCAATTAATAGCTTCCTATGTTCGTATTGAATTTTTTTACAATAAACTGGGTTCTTAACTAGCGTTAAAAAGTTTGCTATTAGAGAAACAAAACGACGAAGATAAGAACAATGATGACTTTAAATCAATATAATTTAATACACTTAGTTGACACAGACAAACATAGGAAAATATTCCTATACTACAAGTTACTGTTTCAGTTTGTCACTCTTCTTCCTAGTCTACCTTCCAAGAGATGCGTTAGCAGAACTGCCAAGTTACATTTTTAACATATGGAATAAGCCTAAATAAGTATATTAATGAGCTGAACCTTAGGCATACTGAAAAAATTTAATTATGCTCGCACCAATAGCAGATTGAAGAGCCCTTTGCCGCATATTTTATTCTAAAAACGTTGTTTAAAAACAAATACAAAAATCATAAGAAAGGATTATTTAAATTTTACAAGTTGTTAAATATACGTGGCAAAACAAAATCATTGCTATTAAATTATTATACATGCTTAGATATATTTAAAGTGTACAAATAACCATCTAATCTAAGATTGCACGAGAAAATTCAAAAATTCGTGGTACTTGAATAAAACAATGGTATGGTACAAAAACGTTAGATTATTGCATATGCTTTTTTATAAATAGCTTACCGCTGGTTATCTAGAACATTATTGTGTTTGTGTGTACACCGAGCAAATCTAAAAGATAACTAATTGTAAATAGCCGGGATGGCTATAATAATTATAATACGCACGGCGACTGTATTAACCTAGAATTTATTAGACAAACCGTCCTTATTCATAGGTAAATCGTCATTAAATATTTAGTTATTCCAATATGATTAAAATAATAAAAAAATCTGTCAAGTTATACCTACACTCTCCCACAATAATGTTGTGCTGACAACTTTAATGTATATGCATGTCAAAAGAATGTCAATTATATAGGTTTTGTTACTAGTACCAAACTCAAAAATGTGATATCTGAAAGAGACTGAAGAAATACATCCTACATAAAAAAGTAAAACGGTTTTGTTCATTGGAATGTAGGCATCGCCTTAGTTATTATAAACAAATACTACTTCGAATTTGTACTCTGAATCGCATTAAGATGCAAATTGGTACACGTATAACTCGAAAATTAGCATTATGAACGACAATATCGAAGAGTGACTCAGCACGACGGCTCCGGTTACATTGTGACGCAAGTCACAAGCAATCTCAGTCGACAAGTTGATTGAAGCTAATCCGCCCAAACCCTCAATCAATAGTCGTGAAATTCAAATCCCGACCCAAACATGAAAAACAGGTGTCGGATGAAAGATAGTTAAGCAATGATTTAATTTTCACATGGAAAAATTATAATTTTATGTAAAATTAAACCTTTTTATAACGATGAGGTTTAGTATGTCTACATTGTGCTCATCGCTTAGTTCTGTACAGTGTTACGTCTTGGTAAACTAACAATTTCTCTAGCTACTAACGCCTTTGAAGTAGGTAATATTGTAATGTTTACACATTACTGCTAGGCTGCTGAAATAGGCGCTTCTAGTATTACCCAAGCGCATTATGTCTACAGTCAATTTATGAGTTAATATTAAAATTTTACTGGCTCTGGCTATTTCATGCAATTGTTTTAAAGTTAAACCTACTATATATTGAACTCGGACATAATTTCTGTTTTACTACTCTCCCTATAATATTTCTTCGTATATTATTGTACATTGTATTATAACTTCCTATAAATAGTTTTTAGATACTATTATTATAAGACATTGTTTCTCGTACATTAATTTAAATTTGCGCCATTATGAATTTTGGATTATTTCAAACTATTTCTAGACGCGACGTCAATTGTTGTTAATCGACGATTAAAATGATAATACTAATAAAATTATTGCTTAAAAAATCATGTCATAAAAAATCGTTAAAACGATTAATTGTGGAATAAAACCGAGATTTAACTGTAAGTCAAACTATATTAATAAGTCATAAAATTTAATGAAACAACTAGGTATAAAAATAACTATTTGTAAAATTTGTCCTCTATCTGTCTTTTTAAAATCCTGTTCTTGTAACTAGAGTTCACCTTGAATTAAATAGATTGCAAGATTTTAGTAATAATAAAGGTGATTCATTTCACTTCTAAAATAGTCTTTATTGACATAAAATTTTATAACTTTTTTTAACTAATTTATAATTTTTTCATGTACCTTATTTTTTTATAAATAAATTGCATGTAAGTAAAAAATTATAAATAACTATAGTGGTTTTTCTTTATTCCTACTGCTTGTCTGAAACATTAGGTATCTTCACAAATTTAAAAATAAAAAATTAAGACAGTTTTATGGTCACGCCAATGACAGTGACAGTTACAATAAGAGAATATAAAAAAAACAAGTAACGTTTGCTAGTCAAATATTGTTAAACCATTTCAAATATCTTGTTATAATGATAACCAATTTCGATAAATTGTGCGGAGAATTAGAAAAACAGGAATTAGAGGTAAACTTGAAGTTTGTCACAAGTGTTATGAATATCTCCAAACATCCAATTTTTTAAAAGCTTCATAACAAATGATTCTCTTATTTTCTAGGCGCCTAATGGAGTTGCATCTACTTCCACATATGCTCAATTATTGGCGATTTATTTATATCAAAACGATTTGTAAGTAATTGTATTACATTTTGCTATATGATTTATTTTCAGACAAGAATATTTGTTCTTCTTAACACTTAAAACTAGGGTACAGAGTGCGGACTTAACGCCATAAAAGCATTTTTTACTAGTCAACCCAAGGGCAAAGCAAATTTTTCTTATATAAATATTAAATATACATGTTTATACTTACATAAACATAACAATTTTCACAACACAAACATACAAGTTTCATATAACTAAGTAATGTCTTATAAATCTTAAAGTATTGTTTAGAAATATTGATTAATGTAATTATTCTGCAAGATTACTTTGTGCTTTGAAAAGATTTAAATTAAGCTATATTTTAAAAGTATACCTATTTAGTGCTCTTTTGATATCATTGGGCAAAATATTTCAAAATTTCAAAGGAGTATAGACAGTACTGCGAAGAAATGATAGAGGTAAGTAGATTTGTGTTGTGGTGTGAATCATAAGACAATTAAAATGATAGCAAACTTGCCAGGTGTTGAATAGAATTCAAAGTTATTCACTAGGTGTTAACGGGAACAACAGTTATTTAAAATTGACTACAAACTCTAGAGATATGCCATTGATAGATAAAAAGCCAATTTACCTTTGGGCAATAGAAGGAATGTATTATAATAAAATTACACATGGTAATAAATCTAATACAGTTATTAAAAACTTGCTTCAATTTGTTAAGTTTGTTGTTCTATCTTAATGCTGTTAATATTGTTATATCTTTCTATTTTATTCTCAATGGTATTTTATTCAGAGGGCTTATTCTAATATTTATCTATTTGGAACTGGTATTTAATGTTCCTTTTAAATTTTAATGCAATGTTAATTAAAAGTTGGCTATTTAACATAATTCATATTGTAAATTTTTGGAATGATTATACATATATGTAAACATTGTTGTGTAGTAAGTACCCTTAGTAAAAGTACAGCATATAGAATCAATTTGTCTGTATAAATATTAAAATTTTAGATGTAATGCAAAATTTTTATGGAAAAGGATACCACAAAATATAACAGGCAGTGATCCAGAAATAGCAGCAATCTGGGTTATAGGGCAAAAGCTTTGGAAAAAGGATCTTGCTGGCACATATCAGGCACTAGTGGCTTACAACTGGACTGAACCCATTGCTAATATTATCAGAGCACTAGATGGTAATTGTTATAAGTTCTTTTACATTTTGGGTGTATGTATAGATAAAAGATGCATAAAGTATTTCTAATTTTTTTTAACATTATGTATAAAGATTTTTGAAGTAATGTTGGTGCTGCACATAATGGTAAATAAAGACTTGTCAATTTTCTTAATGTCTCTCTTGTATATAACTGTGGTCAGAAGTGGTAATGTAATAATAATACATGCTGGCCAGGTATAGGTTGGTGGATGTAATTATTCGCAACAACAATTCCTTGGAACATGTCAGTTTAATCACTCGTTTTTCTTCACTGAAAGCTCAAAGTTAGTGTGTGCGGAGCGCACATGCCTATCCTAGAGGCATGTAACCTATCCTTTTAATCGCCTTAGAACACCTATCATACCTTTAATAGCTTTATAAAGTATATATAAAAGTTGTAGATTATTTATAAAAGTATTTTGGAAATGTCAATTTCTGTAACAAGTTCAAGGTTGAAAATGTCATAAGAATAATATTTAGATTTATATTATGTATCAAAATTTATTAATGAAATTGGGTAACAAGAAACATGTTGACTCTGCATGGACTTTTCTTTTTAATCTTCACTAAACTTGTAATACATTTCTTGTAAGTTTCTAATAAATAAAATTTTACTACGGTACTATTAACCATTACATAAAGTTAACGAACATACTGTTCAAAGTACAAAAAAAACTATTTTTGAAATATCTTTATATTTTCTGCTGCAGTTAAAATTAACAAGATAAATATTTACTATTTAAAGTATTCGTGATTATAATGATTTTTTTATAATAATCTCGATAATATTTGCATTTCTTATCTCCACTTTTCAGAGAGGGTTAGAGAACGGTCCTTAAACTTGATAGGGCGTTCATATAGTTCTATCTCACTGGAAACTGTAACATCAATGACAGGACTCAATAAAGATGCAGTTATACAGATGTGTAAAGATCGCAAGTGGGAACTTAGTGAAGATGAAGTTACTATCAGACCTCTCCCACCAATTCAACCTGCACCATTGCATACCTCAAGTGAAGATCAATTATTTAAATTAACAGAATTTGTGTCTTTCCTGGAAAATTAAGTAAGACCAGTAATTTTCTTTGTAAATTCTAAAACATTGATTAAATGTGTTATTCATAAGTTAGCAGTATTTTTTTCAGGAACAAACTCATAAAACATTTGATGTAATATAAAAAAATATTACTTTATAATGTTTTATTAGCTTCATTAAATAACAGTTTGTTAATAAAACAATAAGGACAAAGACTGTGTTTATCTTTTTCATTTCTTTCTCACATGTAAATTGTGGGACTGCGGCTTTGTTTATAGAGATACCTGGATCAATTCCAGGCCATATATTTTAGAGCTTAAATAATGATCGTCGTTCCGCCAAAGATACTTCAATAAAGAGGTTTTACTCTGATTTTGAAAGACAGTACCATTTTAAATAATTTTATTATCTTGTCGATATATTGTATAAAATGTAAATTGTAAAAGTAATTGGCAGTGTCAAATATACAAAACTTATCAATAACATTAAATGTAAGTACTATCAAGTTACAATATTGCATTTCTTTAAAAAATTGGACTTTGTTGAAATTAATGGGATTTATGAAAATCGTCGCAAGCAATGATATATGCTAATAGAGTATTTCGTTTAATCTACTATTTTTTATCAGTAATAATTACTTATAGTTATACATAATGAGTATCTAACAAATAATTAATATTATTCTCGCGCTCATTGTTTCTCGAACAATTCGGCATACTAATATCTACTCTGGAAAGTGACTTGGTTTTGTCTTGGTTGTAATCTCATAGAGTTCATGTCTTCGTCGTCGCCCAATGTTGTCTCGTAGCCCCGATTAATTTGCCCTCCACTAGGTTCCGTAAATACGTCCTTAACAGATATATTCGCGGTCGATGTACGATGTCGAGGTTGTACACCATGATTGTTGTTCAACTGGAATTAAAAAAAATATTAAATAATACAGCCAATTTTATTTGTGTTAAGGATAAATGATGACTTTGTTCCAATTTAAAAGGCGCTTTAACCTAATTAACTAGTTAAGAGCATAATGGTAATAATATAATATCCTATGCATGGCGATGCAATGTAATACTGTGTAAACACAATAAATAGCACTTAAATTATGTTGTATTTACTGTCTGGTTTTGGATTATACTATTCTGATATATCAACAATGAAAATAATTACCACGCCAGTTACACCGTATTCGTTATTAGCTCCAAGTGTCTGCATTTGTGATTTTCTTCTTTCAGCCATAACAGAGTTACGCCTTGTCTCTAAAGCTTTTAATGTTTCTCTGCGCAGGGTCATTTTACGATTTAATACTGGGGTCCCTGAAAAAAATGTTAAATCGCTTGAATTACCGAATACTAATTCTGCTTAATGAGTACCAGTTACTAAGGAAACATTGATTGGTCTTACACCATCATCAATTTGAAAATTTTACGCACAACATTAATACTTTACCTGGTCCTTCATTAGCATTCATATTAAAGAAGCGTTTTTTAAAGGCAACGTCAAGTGTTCCTATGTTTCTCTTTTTCTGTCGTGCTTTTTCCAAGTTATGAATGGTTTTTCTTCGCCCAACATTTTGTGGTCCTGATCCAGAGTCATTATCATACTCATCATCCAACCCGTTTAATTTCTGTAAGTCTTTTACAATAGCTATTGCATTCTTATCTAAAAGGGCATCCTGTGATAAATCTTCAGACTGAAATAATTAAAAAGTTATCAGCAATATAATAAATTCCAGTATTAGTTTTAAAAGATGTTATATGATTATAAACAACATACCTTTTTAGTACAGAACCAATTCAATTCAGTGGATGCCAATATGTGCGAAATTGTCCCAAATCGATGGAACAACATAGCAGTAAATTGAATTACTAAGATCAAAGCGAAGAAAAATACGAAAACTAAACCTATGGGCTCCAATTGTAGATATTCTTTCGATATGAGTACCTAAAATTTTAGAAATCGATATAATGTTCAATTTTCAGTAGTTTATTTCATGCAAAATTCTCAAGCGCTTTTAAAAGTTTTGCGATGACTTAGCCACTTTTGAAAAAACAATAGCAATTGCAAACGCCATGAATTCAGAACGTGGTAAAATGACTTGAACAATATTATAATGATAAATGGCAGGTTTGGATTTTTCCAAAAACATGAATTTAATGAACTTCGAATTATTTACCACAAATATTAAAGTGCAACATAAAACGCAATATTTATGAACAAAAAAATTGACAACGCTGATTTTGATTACTCACAATTTTATCTAAAAATTAATGAAAATTAAAGACAGTAATGTTAAACAAATCACCACGTTCTTGTATTAAAATATTTACACGGATGATAAAAAACCATATAACCTAATTTAATAGAAAAATCCACCACCATAATAGATAGAAAGACAACTCTTCGGGTATTGGGTAGTGCAAACACTGTAGATAGAAAACTAAACTATTATTATTTTGTTCATAGAACCTTTTTATTGTAATTGAAGGTCAAATTTTAAAAGGAAGGAATTTCTAAGGCTAGGGGCCCAGGGCTTAAAATTAGATTGTGTAGAACCGTTTTCGCCCAAGTAGTTTAGTTCTTGGTGTAGAAAAAACTGGGATATCCATGCTGGTGCCATCCAAAAAAGACCGGTTAGAAGAAGGTCGTTAGACTTGTGAAGTGACACACACATTTGGGTAATATTTGGCTATACCTCGCCTGTTTCCTCGATGTACGTAATATTTGTCTTTACTCCCAAAGGCCAAATCACGTGGAGTTGATCTTTGTTCAATTGTAATAAAAACACTATCAATATGAATAAAGCATTGAACATAACAAATGCAAAAACTGACTTATTGCGAAGCTCTATCAAGTCACGTGCAATTCGTGCCTGTAAAATTACATAAGACAAAAAATATTAATTGCATCAGCTTTCAAAGTTGACTGGGGAAAGGACACAGTGGTATCGTGTACTTCATTCGTGAATGGTTTTAAAAAATCGATCGTCTCCAGTCATCGTTGAAGGCCGATTGCTTCGTAGTGAATTCTCACATTACCTCTTGCGAAACCTCATCATATGTTATATTAGTTTTAACTCCAAAAGGCCACTTAAAATGAAGGTTGTCCTTGTTCAGTTGTAGTAAAAACACAATGAGGACAAAGAGAGCATTTATCATAAAGAATGAAAACACAGAAGAGTTTCTTAATTCTTTCAGGTCTCTGGATATACGGGCCTAAAATTAGGGGAAGGTGAACATGTTTAAAACCCTAGTTTAAATACTGAAAAATACTATGTATATTTAAAATTTTAAAAGCTTCTTGGGCATGCATATTTAGCTATAGAAATAAATTCGAACAATTTATAATACAAACTTTTACAATTCCTGCATATTTTATTGAAAATGCCTTCCTTACCTCAGTTTATCAAACTTACCATAATTCAGATAAATCAACATAAAAACATTTTATATTATACATACATAAATTGTAATATATTTGATACAGACATAGCTAGGCATGTGACTGGGCAGCTTATAAACATAGCATGTTTATAAGTAGCCCATGTAAACCAGCTTACCTCTTCCTCTTTGTTAGCGTCGATAGGATATAAATATTTATCAATTAGATCTTTCCAGAATTGAGTTTCGGATTGACTTAAAAAGTCGACTTCGCCTTTTTTTAACTCAGGATCTTCAATCCAATATGGGTTTACTAAATCATCTCTTCTTTCCTGTAAGTAAAGGAGATTAATATTCCAATTCAATACTTTCTTCCTCAATATGACATCATTATATATTTTGTATTTTTTTTATACTCTTGGAGCTGTTGACATTGTATCTGCGTCAGAACTTAAATCGTTGTCTTCTTCTGTTCCTTCCGCTAAGGCATCCAGTTGATGGTCACCAGCATTACTTCCCCTGGGTCCAATAGATAATTTTCTTCCTCTATTCAATCCATGCGGATCGACAGTTCTGCGAATATGATGATGTTATATTTTCACCGCAATCATATCAATTAAGGTTGGTCAATGACATCAAAATATTAGCGGTTATGTTTAACACGATTTTAAAAATACTATATGGTAAATTTAACTGTACCTCTCAATTGTATCTAATTTCTTCTCTAATTTTTCAAGCGTTGATGCAATGTGTAAGAGTTGTACTTTTTCTTCGTTTCCTTTAGGATGTGTGCACAATAAACACTTGAAAAGTCCAGCGAAGGAAAATTCTATTGAACCTTCTTCTTCATTGCTATTAACACCTTGCAGAAAGCCTAATAGAGATTTTTGTTTAGCTTTCTTTTTAGCTTCTTCAGCGTCTTTTTTCTCTTGTTCAATTTCCTAAAAGATTGTTTTTGGAAAATTTACATGTTACACAAATTTGACTTGTAAGACTACAATTTTAAAAAGTCTTACCTTCTTCGTTTTTTTCACTGCTACTTCTCGAGTACCCCAAGATACGACGTTTAAGTTAATTACAGAATACAAAATCAAAAGTAAGTACATAGAAGGTATGGATAGTAAATAGATGATGCCAGGTACAATACACCAAAATTCTTGCGGATGTAAACACGCTGCTATGAAAAATGAACTTGACAAGGAAATCAAGAATATAGCAGACGGTGATCCAATACCATCCTCCCCTAACTGAAGCGCTGTACCAACGATTACAGCCATCATAATCATCGCATACGCCGTTGATAGAATTTGTGCCACCAATAACTGAAAATAATAATTTGTTTAGCTTTGTTCCGCAAATTTTAAATAAATGCAAAGATTACAACCAAATAAATCGTAAAGTGTTTCAATAGCTACCTGAATTTCTGATTTCATTGTAAAACAAACAAGCATAAATAACGCTATTGGATATAAGTTGTATTCGAAAGAAGTCCAGTTGTCAATTCTAAAAGCTGCCACGAAAGCACCCACCAACATAAGAAATATGGTTCCGGGGCCAAGAATCGTACCACCCATCAACATCATCTGTAAACATTTAATTTAAAGTTCAGTTACCAAACTTATATATTTAGGATAGTACTCGTCCATTTACCCAAACATTTTTTTTATTTGACACTGTGTCAGTCCTCATCTGTGCTAAATACACTGCTAAGGTTTTGGCAATGGTTTTTACAGCCGTCCGCCTGCCTGAGGCGAACCCTTCTTAGGATTATCAGGATATTATAGATATATTGGGATATTTAGGATAGTACAATCATTGAAAAAAATAGTACATTTTGCTTACTTGGTATGCAATGTAAGGCGTTGAAATGTTGTCATTGATTTTAATTGTATGTTTGTAGTCAACAAGCAAGTCCATAATGTTAGCAATAGTCGAAGGCACCCATCGCCGACGTTGATTGTAAAATTCGCTGAATCCTTCGGGACAGTGAGTGTAGGCGTCAGATGCTGCTGAATACTCTACTCGATAACCACGTTGCAGGAGAAGCGTACATAACCACCGATCTTCCCCTGTTATTGGAAACAAAGATTACATGTTACTAATGCAGAAATGTTAGTTTTTCTTTATACAACATGTTCATAATGTTGCTTCAATTATTATCTACTTTCTTTAATCTCTTTGTAACTATACATTAGTAGTCCAAGTATCGAACTAAAGACCTCACGGTGGCACGCTTACGTGGAAAAGTTCATAGTTAACTTGTTTTACCTTGATCGTATTGTACGTAGTGCCGCGCTTCGTCTGATCGCAGGGTGTATTTTTTCATAACATTATCATCCATCAAAGCCTTTCCTCTGAACAAAGAGAAACATCCCGGACTACAGAGTACGCAGCCGATCATGTGTTCAGTGGCCTTTTGAAGCCAATGACCAATAGCGTATTCGAACATTTGATACCATACCATAGGACCTATAAAACAAATACTTATTTTATATATTTTATTAGGGATATTATATATTAATTTACAAAATTTTTATAGCATCCACTATATGAAAATGGTTAGTGGTCAAATGATATTTTATACTTTAAGTAAATACACACCAGATCCAACTGGGTGAATGCGACCACAAGCAGCACCCAGGTTTTTATTCTTTTTCATCAAATCAATCAACAAACGGACAGCGTGTGGTTGAAAATCGATGTCTCCATCCAATGTTAACAAAAAGGTGTTTTCAGCCATAACTTCTTTCCGGTCCACAGATATTGGGAGTTCCATTAGTCGATGCCCCAAGAGATAGTACATGTACATGACCTGTATTAGGTTAAAATCGCTTAATAATGTTTCTAATTAATTATATTGTTTCACATACTTAGTAAGATCTTGTTCTACCTGAGACCAACGTTTCCTGTGACGAATTTTAGCCTTGTCTTTTAAGTGACAAATCATTTTTGTTTTTCCTGGCAACACCCAAGTGAGGCGACCACCATACGGTGCGGGGAACCTCTTCGGCGGTCGAATACGAATATGCGTTTGGTGAACGTTCGAAGCAGCTTCATCGATAGTGTCCACTAAGAGTTTGACGAATCGATTTACTTGTGAGTCATCATCACTGTGGTCGGATATTTCAAACGCATCGTCCAAGAAAATATGTGCTGAAATTTATTATATATAATTTCTCAATTAATTATCCACAGCCAAACATGTATATTTTTTTAAGAAAGTACTTACTTTCAAATTCATAGTAATCAGGATCAACAACACGAAGGTATTTCTGAGCAACTCGTCGAGCACACTGATCCTCATCTAAACGAAGAATAGATTTCAAAAACTCCATCATTTCATCTTTCGTTTCATGCCACATAGTAGCGCATGCATAAATTCTAGTAATTTGATCAGAGGATTTAATAGTTCTAGGAGAAGACCCTGTGTTATCGGTATGTACTGATATAGTTTCGTAGTACTCATCACCCTTTTCTTTTTCGATTTCAGCAAGATCCTGCAAATTAATACACAAAATGAAATAAAACATGTGAAACGTTATTAATTAAATTATTATAATTGTCTTCTAACGGACCTCAGTTTTAACATCTTTTTGATCATCTCTCTTCCTGTTAAGTGCCATACTCTGATCTATTAACAAGCCATTATACATTGGAAGAATGAACAACTTTTCAGTTGATGCTAGACGTTCAGCTTTTGGAGTCCATATGTGTATTGTAATCCAAGTTTGAGAAAGCAACCAAAGCAGCCATACCCATGCCATCTGTCGCGATATAAAGTCGCTTAATGAGAACACTGCAAGTATAAACAATAGTGTTTTAACATACCTTAAAGAAAATATATAATTTTTTTCCAAAACATTTTCATTTACCTGGTGGACTCTCAAAGAATAGGTAATCCGGTACAGTACCGTGGAAAAAGCAATTGTCGCCATTTCTTAAGCCGCATGCAGCAATCAAAAAATTTACTACAAGCGGTATCACGAGATTAATAGGAAATGCGTAACTAAATCCTTGTATAACAATTTTGCAAGCGAACTTTCCAAATATGTAGCATAAGTATGCAGCGAACATTTGTATAAGCATGACGTAAACGGCAGACTTGTGCACGGCGGCCACCTCCACCGAGTCTCCCGTCAATGTAGCGTTCACCAAATCTGGTATCACGGTACCGCCTAGTTGGATTTGTATCTGAAATTACAAATTAATCAAATGAAGGTCTAAAAAAAGGTAATGCGTAATATTCGATTGTAATTGTCAAGTTTACCTCTTCGACGACTATATTATGTGGGCCAAAACCTGTATTGAATAGTTGGAAGAACATAGCTGGTTCGTCCCCGTCAATCCATATACAGAATAAGATACACATGAGAAACAGAAGTATTTTCCAGATAGACATGAAACGGTATGTGTAATAACGCGAAGCATTTAACTCCTCTTTTAACCTGCCCAATATTTTTATTATGCCTGAAATAAAAAATAATAACTCATTGTTATAATTCAATTTAAATAATGATCCTAATACAGGACCTTGTGGGCTGCCGGCTGTGAAACCATTGCGAAAGCCTTAGCAGTATATCTAGTACAGATTAGGACTTACTTACTGCGCCGACCCCAAAATTAATTTGGGGAAAAAAGGCAATGACAATGATTATCATCTTAATACAGGTCATTTCCTGATCACTATTATCTTTTATTATGGATTAAATGCGTGCTACCATCAAAAAGGTCCCCGGTTGATACCATAAAAAAAAAATAGAATTCGCTACAATTTAAATTTTCTGTTGGTAACAGTTTCAAACGTGTCATATTTAAACAATAAAAGAGCGTTATAATTTAATAAAATAATATAGTTGATAAACAATAATAAACACAAACTAACAGTTTCAACTCCTCACCTATTGGACTTTGTCTAGTTACATAATTCTCCCACCATCCTAGTGATATGCATACAGATGAAATCGGAATCAACCATAGTACTGGTTTGTTCTCTGAAAGTGGCCACACAATAAAGCCGGTGACTTGAGCGACAATGGCCGCCATATCTACAATCACTTTCACAAATCGCTTCGAATCCCGGGAGTTGCGTGAGAGTAAGCCGAGGACTGCCGGTATCACACAAAGGCAATTTGTTAGCATAGCTCCTTTGACCACATCAAGTTCCGGCAACACTATGAAAAATAAGATTCCCATTCCTATTGTTTGTAATGATTCCGCTAGAAATACCTGAAAATGTTTGTCATATGATTATATTTCCAATCTTAGATACATTACGACCAAAGACAGACCATACTCGTAGAAATATTTGTTTTATTAAAGAAGCGACGAGACTAGGAGGATGTTCACCTGATACTAAATGGCTGGACATAAAAATGTAGCACTGGTTTGGTTGGTATACACAGCATCATATACTCATTACCCTAGTAATTTCACTAATTACAACGCCCTTCAGACTGGAACACGGCAATATTTGTACACTACTGTTTCGCAACAGATATAGGAGCTGCAGTGGTAATCTACTTCGACGGTTTGAGCTAACGAAGACCTTTCAACCGATTTAATGTTTTTAATGGTTTGTAATACAATACTAACACGTTACAAATTAAGGTATGTGTAGACAACGATAAAGTCGGAGAGGCCTCGAATCATATATCATTATATGAGCAGCTTGCTCGTTTATATAAATAAATCTTTATATAAAGGTGAAAAACTAGCATGGTACGTACCACTATAAATTGAGCAGGTGATGGTTTTTTCGATGTCTTGAAGAAACATATTCTGACTGACCGTATGAATGTTCCTATCTCGGGTACGGCAAAAGCTACTAAAACCGCCCACATCCACGCGACACGCTCTTCTTCTGGCAAACTCACTATGAACTGCTTATCTCTGCCTGCAATCCCAAGTTTACATATGTAATATACACGTTAAACAAAAATTTTGGTTCCTTTTGTATTTATAATAGGATATATAGAAAGAAATTTTAATCTCATTCCTGTCGTTCTTATTGCAAATTTAATTTATTACTGTTTGTTAATGGGAATAAAAACATCCCAACGGTAAAGCTGCACAAAAAAATACGCATTTAAAAACTTGATAAAACGATTGTTCTTGAAAATTCATTTCAATAAAAAAATTCAGTATATTTTAAATCGAAGAAATGAATGAAACAGTGGGAACATGTTACAACAGAGCAGTTTATTTATCGCATTATACACGATGTGTCGTGTTTATCATACTAACTAGCCCTACGTGGGGAAAGTATAACTTAACATTAGTCTAATCTCCGCAAATCTTACTAGCTTCATAGTAGTAAATCACAAGCGTGTGTCGTACTATCAGCCCAATCGCCTTAGACAAGTATATTGTTACATATTAAGCTTTATACACATGTACTAAATAACGCAACGGTTTCCTATAATGCTATTTGAAGTACTTACCTAAATTCCTATTACAATACGCAATTCGTCTGTCTTTCTTCAGCTGTGAAGTCATGAAGAGCACGGTGCCTTTAGCAATGACGCCTGACGCGAGGACGACGATAAATGTGACCACATACGCCATAACTTTGAGCAGCCGCACTGTGAACTCCAGCCATTTCTGTGTTTCCATAGATATACTGTCCTGTTTCGGCGGGAATTCTCTGAACACGTCCCATCCTTTCGTTTCATGTACCGTTCTTTGACTGGAATAAATATTTTTTTTATTTAAATATATTCCTGCATAGTAGGTATTGAAAACATTAATAAAATCGCCTCGCTTACACGATTTAAAGAAATAACCTTATGATTAAAAAAACAGAAGTAATCGTGTTTTAAATCTACAAATTGCAGACGTTTTTGATTTATTAGCGCAGCAAAAAGGTGCATTTTTTTAAAAAAGCATAAACACCATCATTTTTGCCTTTTTGTTTTGAAATAAATCGGTAACTGCTAAAGCTAAACGTGCTTAAATTTTTCGTCAATTATTAAAAAGGATGCACCTAACAAAAATAGTAATACAAGCAGTCTTCGTAAAAAAATGGTTTGTGTCACAGCAGTAAAATTTATTTTACTTATATGCTATTAAAAACACATTGGTGGTGATGCAAGCCGCATCATAATTTATTTCTTGCTCACCTACCCTGTCATCATCATCACTATATACGCGTACGTACACACAAACTTATAGACATGTTTTTCACTCAGAGGAAATAGCACAAAGCGGTGATGCGAGAAAAACAACTTTCACATGCATCACGCAGAGATTTCAAATAACATACTACTAAATATAGTACTACAATAGTAGACATATTTAAGGTAATCCTTTACACGAATTTCTTAACAATATTTCTTGATATATATATTTCTTAACAATAAGGATTCTTAATATTTAATTATAAACGAATATTTTCATTATCACATCGAAAATTTTTGTAAACTTTTAGAGACTATCACTGGTTTACTATTATTTTTTAATATACATACTTAACTTTGATGATTTTATTATACGACACAAAAGTAATAGTGACGTCGAAGTGCTTTTATAAAACCATGCCGTGTTAATATAAAGATAAGCTGTGGATAAAAAAAGAATCTAGCTTTATTAAAAATTTATTAGATCTAAAAGTTTGAGAGCAACGATGCCTATGGACTTCACAGACAAGGCTATAGAGGACGATGGAGAGATTGCAAATAAGGGGTAGGTACGGATAACCGCCTATCTATTAAATCCCACAGTGCTACAGGACGGGTTGCCACAAAACTGATGTACAAGATTTCTAGATAAATAAATTCATATGTCTATGAAATTTGCGACGAAACTTCTTATTTTTTATAATAGAAAGAGTGTTGTAAATGTAACATTGCTGGACTAAGTACAAGGTCGTGTTGACTACAAAACTGCAGGAACAGAGCTACAGGCATTACTAAGTATTTAGATTCAACATATTAAAATCTAATAAGACTTGATTGTCGACTACATAGCAGCAGTTGTACACGCCATTATTCAATGTACAGTGTGTTACGAAATGTGCTGGCTTCGGTTAGTGTTGTGACAGTGGTCTTTACGTAAGTGGCCGTTGTAAAGCATAACCTAACTAGACATTTTTAACCCCCCACTTATCTCTCTATCTACGTCACTTGATAAACTTAATGTTTTAGTTGTGTTTAGACTAATTATTTTATAATATTAGTATTTTACCTTATAAATTAGTCAATTAAACCATGTAAACAGTTTTAAATGTTTTTAATAGTAACAAACAAAACAATGAGATTTTTGAAGAGATTGTATTACTTCGGTGACCAAATTGTAGTGTGGATACTTTTGTATTACGACTACGAGAGAATTGAAATTTACAAATGTATGGGGTGTTGAGAATCATATTCTTAGGTTGACTGAATATTTGTTATTTATTTAGATCTGTAAAATCAGTTTTAGTCATCAATGACGTATTATTTAAAGAAATTCACTGAGAAGAACTAGTATGACTTACAGGAGGTTATTTTTTTTTTTGTGGTCTTGAATTATACTAATGTATAGATTGAAACAGTTGTGTTTATGTACCATTAAGTAATTATTTAGATCACAAATTAAATGCTTGCTTTTCCGTACGGAGCAAGATAGAGGTAAAGTTACAAAACTGTCGTTCAACATCTAACAATAGAGAGGTACTTAAAATGCTCAAGGCAAACATACTTTAATGATATGAACGAGAGTATCAAATGCCTCAAAATGATAGCTTAAGAAATGGAGATAAAACCAGCACACTCTTCATCTCTACAGACTTCACCTAATTAACTCTTCTGTATATCTTTATTGACTATTAATTTAGTGCACTTTATAAATTACATATTAACATTTGCACTCTGTTGGTTATTTGCAGAAATACTCATTCCTTTGGTCAAATGTTCTTTTCATTGTATCATTCTAGTTGCATGTGATAAAAACATCTTGTGATCATTGTGATTGAGAAAAGGTTTATTTAGAAAATTAAGCTTAGTAAATTAATTGTAAATTTAGGAATTTTAATAACGGTCTAATAATCTTTACAGGTTCAGTAATTAATATGATAAAATCTGTAAATCCTGTATCCATTTGTTTTGCGATGTGATACGTTTCAACATTAAGATGTGTGAGGCTAATTTTATATTATATTATGGACTGCGACAGTTATGCCGGACGTTTAATAGTCACGCGTCGTCCGCCATCGCTCAATAGAAAGTTATGAAATTATTCTGCCGTTGCATCTGTAAAATTTAATTATATGGATCTTGAGCGTTCCCAAATACTGCTATCTTCTATATAAAACACAAATTTAACATTTCTAAATACTAATGATAGGAAAATATTTCAAGTAGATATTTTAATTTGAGTTTTGTGATCTTTAATTACGAAAATTGTTTAAGGTATTATAATTTCAATTTGATATATATCATAAATTAAACAAGAAGAATTTTCGTAAATGTTCTGATATTAAATAAATTGAATAGTCAAAGAAACGTCATAACTTTACCTGTAAATGCTGCAGTAATGCAATGTCCCAGTACTATAAATTGAATTGTTGTTAGCACTATAAGCCGTATCACCCAATTCATGTTTCTCATAATAAATTTTACCATCTTGTTCAATCATGTTCAACACTTCACCATATTAAATCACTAAAATTAAGGACTTGATTTATACACTGCAAGGTATTTGTACTTGAAAGAAAGAGCTTGAAATTGTGGTTGGATTATGTCCTGCCTGTTTGATATTCCATCAAATAATCATAGTTGATTTTTTATATTGAGAACAGCCAACGTAGCGATCACACTTGCGACTACTGCGAAGAACCAACGATACTTGACTACCGTACTCAATCATGATACGTATTGTTTGTCGCGGACTACACTTGAATAATAATTCTTCATATTTGCAAAAATATTTTGAATTATTAATTCGGTATTAATTTTAAAATACTATACTATATACTAAGTTAACACTGTTTATTCAGAACGTTAGTAATTTTTGAGTCTACTAGTCCTACTCTTATTTATTTATTTATTTATTAAGGTCTGTCTACAAAAATACATGTATTAGTTATTTATGAAATTAAATCTTTATGAAAGGGCTCTATTTCTCCTTTAATTTCCTATTTATTATGCAAGGTTTTTCTTTAGTTAAAAATATCGTGTTGCCTAAAATCCATTCACAATCGGAAACCTATAACAATATATCAGAGATGTATAAGTTAACTTATCTTACAAAGACCGTTTTTGTGAAATACATTACAAGGAATCTATTTATGTGTAGCAGTAGCCGTTCATAGGTTAAGATTGTAATGATCACGATGAAATATAAAAAATAATAAAATTATTCAAGTATATCTGACTACGGTTATAGTTCTAGACATACACTTAAACTACAAGATCTTACTAAAATAGTAATATAGATGCCACAGATTTTTTTATTAATTCGTACAGAAACACGATTCATTTCATCGTTCTGCAGCAGTGGTTAAGAGAAATTATAACAATCGACTGTTTAATGAATATATAAAATGCGTACAAACGTTGAGGGAAATAACTTTTCGTAATAAGAATATTAAACGTTATACAATCTATTTTTATATATAGTAAAATATCTGTAGATCATTCAAAAAGATCATTTGTCAATTATTCGAAAATATACATATTTACCACTCTCGCTGTCTTTTAATCCCTGGTCTTCAAGTTTCCTATAAATAGCTACACAGCAAATGTTGTGCTCGAAAAACCAACAAAAGATTATTAAATGATGATGATTAAAAAAATCTCAAATAATTGTGAAAAATAGCTAAATCGCCTTAGGATTTAATATTTATGATGCATACTTTATCACAGTGGCATAATCGACTATACCAATACTAATATACCAATCGACTTCAGCAAGACACCTACTTTAAAGTTTAAATTAAAATACTAATTAAGTTCAGTTCATGTTTAACATGTACATTTAAAGCTTACACTTCTTTCAACGAAATTTTTATTACCTTTTATTCATAAATAATTAAACTGTTAGCAATGTTTTCAACTACCAAAGAGCAGAGCAGCAATATTGTTTTGTTTAGAGTTATTATAATAAAAAAATCTAAATAAATAATTTGGAAGAAAAATAAATTTGTCACATTCCACAAACTTTTACCTGAAAAATTAATACACATAAAACATATTTTTTTTATAACATAAAAAAGATTTAACTACGATCAAATATTTATGCACAAGGTCGGTTTGTTTATGTTAGTACGTACAACGTAGTAAATGTTTAATTGTTACAATCGATTTCTACTGTTGTCGTATAGCAACAACGGTAACAGTGGAATTCAATTGATATTTCGTAACAAGAAATAATAGCAAGAATAAGCCGTGATAGCCGAG
>DWHU01000034.1:0-39823 GCA_018247975.1 Parides photinus
TGAAAGGAATAAATGTTACGTATAAAAAAAAAATCGTGCTTTTCTTTATAACAATATTTATGGCAAGACTAAGTATACCAAAATATACATACACAAATCACTTTATGTTCCTATTGCTAATACCCTAGACTTGACTTTCGCTTAATGAAAATCTCATTGAGAGTATATCTAGACATATCCTACCAAGCTGGCAAAATGCCGGGACCGCACCAGTGCCATGCATCAATAGAAAATCAGATCCTTCGTTAATTTTGTCAGTGGTTAATAAAAAATAAACATGCAATGTTTGATTATTTGTCGTCAAACATATTTCAGTAAACTTAAAAGCAAATTGGACCACAGGTCAAAAATTCCTTTTCAAATTTATATATCATCTCTAGCCATTCCTAAAAACAAAAAAGCCTGTAACAATCCCAATGGTACAATCAACATCAATACACTAACTCATAATCGATTCAGCAGTATATTTAAGGACTAAAACTAACGAACAAACTAATTCCCGCATTTATAATATTATTTATTATTAAATTAAACTTACGGACCAGAACAGTTGAAAGTTAATACAAAGTTTGTACATCAAGTCAGTTATTACAGTCTGCTATGAAAACGGTTCAAAATTTTTCCGCTTATGGTATAACATAGAGTACCGAGATGTTGGAAATTTGAATTTTTTAGCCGTTTCCTGTTACTATAAATCAAGTGTGAACCCATCCTAAGCTCTCCTGAACAGCCACCTCAAGCACTTTTAAATTTAAATTACAAACCCTTATGCCCTTACCTACATAATATCCATCAATTTCCTGTATACTAACATCATCATATATACATACATCAAATAACAAAATCTATTAAAATTTTAAAGTAAACATTAAGCGTTTTAGGCGCAATTATTTCCGTATATAACCTTAATCGTTATAATTTTTGTATTGTTTACCACTAGTCATTAAAATTATAAATATTTAACTAAATATTCATTCTCTCAGTGTGAAAGTATGAAATAATAAATAAAGAGCTTACTATCTCTTAGAAAGTCAACAACGCAACCGCTCCTAAAGTGTTGCGACTATAGGTGGCAGTCATCACTTTTCCTCAGGTGAACTGGTTGTCCGGTTTGCCCAAACTTGTTATAAACAAACAACAATATAGTATATATAAATAAAATGAATTTCAGCACTCTTGATACTGGCAATTTTATTTAATTCATTATTGACATAAAGAATTTTGCAGGATTGAAAAAAAAAACAATGACTCGAATAGAGATTAGGTTAAGGAGATTATTTACAAACATGGTAAAGAAACTTTATAATGTCTTTTCTTTATTTATGAAGAAACACAAAATTAGTTCATTTAATTCAAAATAGAATGATTAGTCTAATATAAATGTAATATTACTTATACAGACAGAATAAATTTATTTTCAAATTTTTAACTTAACTACCTCCTACCATCATATAGGAGAAACAAAACTATTTGTGAAAGTTCAAATAAGTTCATAGTCGTAGTAGTAGTAGTTCATAGTCGTTAGTTAAGCGATGCGTCGCAAGAGGGCAGTGTTATTAAAACCTATAAACATGAAACATGTGTAGCATTTCAGTAATAAGCAATTTCTAAGTATTTTTTTTTTTAACAAAATATTGATAATAATTATTTACAATTTATACAACTCTATAATTTTTATTTTTTAAATTTAGTACTTCTCGGGAGTAGGCTTCTGATTCAGACCATATCATTGTCGTTCTATTCTATAGTATTGTGTAATAACTCATTGTATGTTACAGTAACATGTCACGATGAAATACGCCCATAGTTAACGACCTACTTTTATAACTACATTCTATTAAACATTAGGTCATACCATAACAAAATAAAATAAGGAAAAACTTTTGAACTCTTGTAATTTCTATACTTACCTCTTCCAACAGCAACTCGCTATAATAAACTTAAAAAAGAAAAAGGGATGTTATTCAACAATAAAACAATTTAGTAGGAACCGTGTGATACACAGTTTAGCTGAAAACATGCGAAAAATTTATCGGTACAAATCGATTGGAGATAATTCGATACAAAGAATTAAAAATATTAAAACGGTTTGTTTGAATAAAGTCAGATTAAATCATTTGAATTGGAACAAGTGTCATAGTGTAATTAATTGTATTATAAAACAAAATCTTTCTTAACCATAACAATTACCCGTTTTAAAATGTTTGATCTTCAATACTTTACGAATAAAACTTCGCGACTGCGCTGTTAGCAGTTCAATTCAATCCGACTCACTTACGTAACAGTAAAACACGACCTGTAATATATGTTAGACATAAGTTTGTACTTTTTAATTCAAAACTTTACGTGTACGGTGGTACTAACACAAGTTCAATTACTAGGACTATAAACCTTATTTAGATAAAAAAAATCAGCAGTTAAGTACGAAAATACCTAGAATTATACTATAAAGTCAACAGTTGAAAGTATACGTAATAATCTTTCTAACAGTATCTTCTAATATAATTTAAGAAGCTGTATTAAACAATTGAAAGTTTTTCTTCAACACCCGACAAGCATAGTTTGAAACAAACTTCAAACAAAACGTAGTTAATATAAACTACAAATTAGTCGGGGAAACATGTTAGTTTAATTTTCTCACCAAAACCAGTATTTTCTATGACTATTTCGTTAAGAGTAAAAATCGTAACCAGTTACCCTCATTACATTTCTCGGAATAAATTTGTGAGACTGAACAGTTGGGATCAAAGTACTGCGTAATATTCATACATTGAAGGTAAAAGGAGTTGAAAGTAAAATTTTTATGAATAAAACGGGGAATCGTTATTGCGCAGTTCGGTGTTTGCTGGTGCACAGGCGCGGGACGGTATCACCCCTCCTCGCCTCGCACTCAACCCCTCCGCGTCACTCACTGCACTCACACATTCCGCTCTAAATGTTTCACTAACCCGTTTCTTCCCTTCAGAAGACCTTCGCATCCGTGAACAGGTACTTTCTTGCTTTTATTATTTTAACACTCCATAAATTTACTAAATTTCAATTACATACATGTATTCATAGCCTTGACTTAATCGATTAGACTTCTCTAAAGTGTTTACAGAAATTCTCTTTCAACCCTTTGGTAATCAATTAAAAATTTCTACTTTAAACGCTGCCTACCAAGTACTAGATAACTCGTAAGTGATTTATCTGACCTAGGCTATTTTCGAGTTATGCCACAACTTCCATGTAGATCAATTTTGTATAGCTATGGTCATAATTATGACAATGTAAATAAAAATAGTTGACTGTGAAGGAAAAATCACGATTGACCTATATGATTTATGTACAAAACATATAATGAAAACGTACTTTAATTGGCTTCTGGGACTACACTCCGTTTAATACCGTAATGGTCAACTTATTAAAGTATAATGTGAACTTGTCTTTTAAGAACTTCTGTATGTAATTAACATGTACATAACTTGTTATGGTAAGCCAATGTCTGTTAATCGTGAAGTGAAAATTTAGAGCAAGTAAATATATGTTTTACATATTAGTAACTTAAACTTTATTGTTTGTCCCAATTGTAACCGTAGCAACCATAATTTCTAATTTTGACCTAAATTACAAATGGTTTCTGACGAAATATATGAATGATGTGATGAATCGAATAAATCCGCGGTGTTATTATGACTTTCACTACCTTTTAGAGATAGTGCAAATGAAACATATTTAACCTTAATTGACTAATTCGGATTCTTGATCAGCTCATCGTTTCACTTCCGTATTCATAAAGCAAACATCGAAGAATTAGAATATTCTGCTGAATAAACTTCCTCCATATCAGAGCCAAGCTTCTTCATAGTACGAGTCCCAGGTCTTGGAACACAGTATCAGATTAACTGTTTAAGACAAAATACTATTTTTTGCTGATAAAAGTATTTCACGTTAAGAATGTGATTACTAAACAATTATAAACATGATTTTTTTATTAGCTCGTCACGGAATAAGCCCGCTCGTACACGCGTCATAAAATGGCTATATGCATTATTTTTCAATAGAGATAGCAAAGTTAGTGTTGTAGTGTCGCGCTGACATCCAAACCCACCAGCCGTATCGTTTCGGTGAACATGTACACAAAATCTTTCTGTTTATTTCCTAACATCAAACACTGTCTACTATCAAGTAATCCTTTTTCTCACGATGACAAGTAAGTGTTTACATGTACCTAAACTTAAATTTTGAAATATTAAAAATATTGTTTGGTTACCAAATATAATAAATTTTACAAGGATAATTATTATTTAATACTATGCAATATGCAGAAGTCGCAAACATTTTTCTAAATTACAAATTATGGTAAAGGTAAATGTTAATAAAATAAATTTATAGTGTATAACAAAAACTTGAACCTCTCTGGAGTATAATTATATTTCTTTACTCCATAGATTTATGTATATTATAGAAAGCGCTATTTATTTTAACCCTATTTAATTTGATAGTTTATTTTTATTTATTTATTCACGGAGAAGTCTGGGTTAATGTTTAACATACATACAAACTAAGCTTAAAAGTACTGATTCCTTCAATATGAATTATCTTCCCAATGATAAAATTTAAATCGGTAGACTAGAGATATATATAAATATAAGTTATATTAAGTAACTATAAAGTAATATACAAATAGCACGATTTAAAATAATCGTTGTATTAATTAAAAATTATAGTTTTCCCCCGTGCGCCTTGCCCCAATTTTTACTTTCCGCGATGTACCGCGGCTCAGCGGCCGACGAAAGCGTAAGTAGGTCAAAGATCTGCCGCCCACGCCAGGTCAGCGACTCGTTAAAACGCGATTATTAAAACAAACCGTATTATCTAACAATTAAGTAACCATCATTTAACAAACACACTCATTTTTTTAAAAAAAAAAGTAGTGTCAAGCGAGACCAGATTCATAAGAAACGAAATCTGAGTTAACAAAGGAAAAGAATCATTTTCACAGGCCTATTCTAAACTGTTCTTTTTTCAGCCCATTTAATGTTCCCACTGCTGGGATTCGGAGCCTTCTCTCATAATGAAAGTTGTGGTCTTAATCCACTACGCTGACCAAGTGCGGTTGGGCGGAAAAAGCCAGTGACATTTAATTTCTTAAAAACGCATTTAACTCAGAAAAGACATCGGTACGCGCCGAATTCAAACCCGCTCGTTTTGGACCTCGGCCTCTGTTTGGAGATGAACAGAGGCCGAGGTCCAAAACGACTTGGCTATCACGGCTATTTCTAAACTGATAGATTTTAATAATTTATTTGCTTAGATTTTTTTTAATAATGAAATACGAACGAAACATATGCCATTGATGCTAATTAAGTACCTCCATTTATAAAATGATGTTTAGTTATTCTAGTAATTTAGTAAATCGGAAAGTACTGATGTTCCGCCATTATTGTTTGAAGACGCTAATGTATTAATACGAATATAAATGTGTAAATAAGACAAGTTTGGGGTATAAAGATTTGCTACATATTGCTACATTTGCTAATATATTTTTTTATTCGACAAAACCAACCAAAACTTTACCTGGTTTTTATACATTTGATTAATATTACTAAAAATTAATAAGCGCATAACAATAATTTTTTTTAAAAATTGATCCATTTTAATGAATTATTATTGATTTATTTATATTATTTTAACAATCTTGTTTTTCTCCTTTGTCTATTTAATAAAATATATCTCTTTCAACAAAATTTTTTTTTATAATAGTATATTTTATTCAAGCAGAGCTCATGTTAGACTGAAAAAAACGACCAATTCCGGTTTTGTGCGTTATTGTACAATATGGTTTGATGCCATGAACGCCCGGTTTCTGATTTATAAATTTATCAAATAATTGTGCAATTTGGGTCATGGCCGTCAAGCATCGGACCTTTTGTGATGTATTAACTAAGCGTTCTGTTATATCAAATACTTATTATAGTTAGGACTGCAATAATTTTTTAAACGAATCAGATGAGTCGCTTAAGATCGAAAAGCTTATATATAAACATTAAATGATTTTTGTTTTCAGAATGACTTCTCCAACTATAATTAAGTCTCCGAAAAAGCAAAAGGATGCTAAAATATCAATTTCACATTCTCCCACAATACAACCGCAATCGCAAAAGGGCTCAGCACTTTCTTCTGCAGCAACTTCGTCACCAGAAAGTCGAGGAATTTTTAGCTGTCTTCGTGTTTTCAAATTAGCGGACCTTATGATGAAACAAGGGTGTTAGATACAAGGCAATAATATTAAATCGTGAATATTTTGATGTAGAAATAATGTAGCATATCAAGATTTCTGTTAACTAGTTCAATTAATTTATTATAAAAGTTGCATGAATGCTTTATGATCTCGAGCAATAAAGCAATTCTTAAACAATGAATTACACCAAACGAATGAACAATAATATTTAAATAGGCATATTGTATAAAAAAAAAAATAACGTCCTTGATCAATGATTTTGTTAATGATTAATCACAAGATAGTGATTGCCTAAAATAATCATTAGTATCATGTTTGTTAAAAGTTACGATATTGAGATTGTTCAAAAAATATTGTGGACGTCTACGGAGCTGTTTTTAATCATCAATAAATTTATATGAAGTTATAAACAATCTTTACGCATGTTATATGTTATAATAATTATTTTCATACAAATAGTATATACACAATAGTAGTCAAATGAATTAGTATATATGCAGTAACTTTTTATTCATAATAAAAAGTTTAGTTAAGTTTAGTCGCAGAAAGTTGTAGACAAATTAAAGAAATGAAAAAAAAATTAAACGTGTTGTTTCTTTTAAATATCTACATAACTAAGTTCGACATAGTAATATTTTCTCACAAGAGCTAGGACAGAAATTTGGAATTTTAAAATTAAAATGGTTTGTTAATTCTCACGGGTCAATTTTTTTTATTGAAATTCCAAAGCATTTTTTAATTTGAACTCCGTTATTACCAATTACAATATGTGCCATGGCCTTAATTACCTTAAATTAACTTTTGATTACAAAAAAAACCAATTCAGAAACTTACATTTTGGCAAAAATTATTACGATTTTAAGTCCAATCAAAAAGTTTTGAGAAATAAATACGAACATTGAAGTATACGATTCGTTCCCTTCTACAACACGGTTTCGTCATAATACAGTAAAAAAAAAACGCTAAAATAATTTGTATAACGCTACTTTTACAGTTGCTTTGTGTTAAACGTAAATTTATATTTTCATTAAAAATTAAATAAAAAAAGGAACTGATTATTTTTAATTAATTTTTGAGGCGTAACTCCACTTTTAGTATAAGCCCTGGGTCTCATACGACACGGTTTCATGCAACACATTTTCTAGAAGCATCATTGTCCTGCCCTTTTCCCAATCTGTTCGAGGTCGGCACAGTATGTCAGTCTTCTCCATGCATTCCTGTCAGACGCTAGCTCCATCATTCACCCCCTCACACTGCGTATCATCTCTCACACAATCCATCCATCGTTTCTTTGGTCTTCCTCTTCCTCTCCAACCAAACACATTCATACTTAAAACTATTTTTTTCTAGGAACGTAGAACTTAAATACTGTATAATAAAGAGGGTTACCTGAATCCCATGTTATTTTATACTGCAGATTTTTAGTACTTTATTTTAATATAGTACTCAAAACTCGTAGTAACGAGGATTGATTATGATACGATTTTGCGAACAGGAACATGTCACTGAAATTATGATACATCCGGGTCATACATTGCCCAACACTGAATTACACAAACCAAAACGGGGACACAAAAACGTAACGTTATGGCGATTGCTCAATTGAATTTGTGGATTGCAAAAATTTTTGTTATAGTGAATATTATTATTAAGGAGATATAAAGAACTTGACACAACTTCATTATAAAAACAAAATTAAAACCATTTAATTAAAAAAATTAAATATATGACACAGGTTAATAAATAAAAAAATATATTTGTGTAATGTTTTTTTAATAGTATTGGTAGGTAGGAGGTACATAACACGCAGGAGTTTGGGTTTTTTGGATAAGGGAGTAAAGATACAATACTATTTTTCAATATGTACAAAATATACAATTAAACCTATGCCCTAGCATTTAAGACTTACAGTAGAAATATGATCACAATATTTTCATATACTTATGCTCTGCCGCTGGTGTTACCAATAGAGGTGGAGGTGGAGGCGGAGGCAGCGGCGGCGCGGGGACACGACCGGTACGTTATTATAGTCTAGCGCTCACTTCACTTTTGCTGCACACTTGAGATCAAATGTTAATTTTACAATTATTTAAACTATCAACTCGCACACCGGCATCGGCCGCGTCCCCCGACCGGCCGCCGTCGCGACGCCTCCACTCCGCTGCTCGCGACTTGCGCGGCCGCACCACACCGCGCTTAAACTAAAACAGACTTTACCGTGTCTTCATCTAGACAAAGATCAAGACACCATAAAGTCGCTTAATTCTAACTTTCAGTGTAGAGAATAGCTTAAAACAAAACTATATTATACTTCTCATGTCGTTAATTACAAAAACTGTGTCAAGTCTGCATCGTAACGGGTTAGGTATAGCACTCTATTTAGAGAGTATGTGTTTATGCTTATGGCCACAAAAAGTGAAAAATTTTACGAAAATATTGAATGTAATTATTAATTGACATTTGAGACAACGTATAGTACGCGAATGTATAAATTTATAGGACATTTCATGATTTAAAACCACGTTACAGCTGCTAAAGGCTAGTCCTATAAACAGGTACATTCAAGTTCACAAAAAGGACCAAACAATTGTGTAATGTGACGACTGCAATAAATATATTTTAGTTTTATTTTTAAATAGTTCACGCGGTTAGTTCGTGCCTTTTTTTCCAAGATAAAATTTAAATACTGAAATGCTATTTATCTGTGAAGATTTATTTACACCAGTTTCCTTCATAAGGAATCCAAACAAGAATAAATATAGAGTGTACATTTGAGTTTCCATACCAGTTTTAGTAGTAAAATTATTTTAAAATTAATGGACGAAGTGACGAGTTCGTTAGTGCTCTTCCTAGCTAATTTGAGAGAACTGTTTGCGACGGAAACATGACAAACAATATCATATTTATACACCTATACATTAAATCCTAAAAAGAATATACCATAATGTTGCTGTTAATTTCTAATATCGTACATATAAAATTACAATACATAAAATATTTTGTACTTTGTTTAACGCACGACCCGTACGCCGCGCATTATCTATCATAAGCTATACGATGCGAGATGCTGAATGTACAGTACAACTGCACGACAATCCGATCAGCTCTTCTTTGCCCATCATCATGCCTGTGAACCGCTTGGGTACGTGCGAGTTGGTGGACATCCATGCATGCAGACGGAGTGTATTATGAGAAGTACAATATTGTTAGTTTATGCATTTCTTCTCATGTACAAAATCATAGTACATAGACAGAACTTAAATTAGCGGGTACGCTGCTCTCCACAGTGGAAAAGTCTGGTTAATGAAACGAGTAACGCGTTAATGATAAATAAATATGAGGAAACTACTCCAAGCGGCGTCGTAACCGTTCTCTCAGAATAAGACAGCGTAGCCGGGGATTGAATGTGAAGCAATGCAAAAAAAAAACTATAACTTAATTATATCAATGTGTTTGTTTGTCGTAATGAACCTGCATATTTATCTCATCCTTGAATACAATGATTTAACAAATATTAGTAATACATAGATTAGTTTTTAACCAAAAACACAATAACATGTGTGTGTGTAATATGAACATTTGCATTGTACATAAAAAAAGGCAATCGTTAGAGTGCAAAATTCCGTTTCCGTTTCAGTTTCGACGCCGCCCACGTCTTAACTTCACACACGCTTCGCAATCCACACACCGTAAGATTACCTACAAGCCTACTTTAAAAAGTCAGAATCACAGTTTATTTTCCATGTGTATTTTAACTTACCGAATAAACACACATTTCAACTATCAATATTTTTTACAAATTAACATTCGACCCAGCTATCGTGTCCATTACCTACCGTAATGTAATCTAAGTATTATAAATCGGGCTTTAAGATAAATTCAGTATTTACAATGTTATAAATTACTTTAGACCTACACGCTTAAAACAAAATAACAATTTACACTAACAATTAAAAATGCTCAATAGATTTGCTCACTCATCTCAATCGGAACCAAAAATGAAATATATTTATTCATTTACTGACTTTGCTTTAGCCGTACTTTTATAAATTTTAAACTCCAAACAGTGCCGAACCCAGTCGGCCATAACAAAAGTATTTTACAAAGCTATTTAACTTAGGTCTAACACTTATAAGTGACGCTTCTTAGCATTACAAGAAATTTTATACACGGGCGTGATGATGGCCGACCACACGCCGGGACATCACAGTACGCGACGATAATAAATATTCTACACTTGTTGTTGTATCACTACGAGCGGTTCGTTTCGCCGAGGTATTATTGACATCCATACCAAATGTTACCATTGCGACTACTCGCCAGGTCGACGAACTAACGTAACAAAATAAAACGAACTTTCACAACCTGGCCATATTTACAATGCCTTATTAAAGTTAATCGTCTATAGTCTGTAGTAGGCGAATGTCACATTTCAGTTGCTTGTTGTCATAGTCCATGGTTGTTGAATTTTTCACATTTTTCGTAAAAACACTTAGATATTTTGAATAGAGTTTGTTCATGATAATTATCTAGACGATTCCGGGCGGCACCGGGCCGCTTGCCTCATACAGTAGCGATGACAATGAGGAGATGAGCGATATCAGCTACCCGGTGCATAAGGTCTGGCGCGATGCGGTTAAGATTTTCATTCGCAAAGTCGCACGAAGGGAAAATGTGTACGGTATACACAGCCTGCAAAATATGCATACATATTACTTTGCATTTTACTGAAGCATGATTAGATATTACGTATTAAGAAAACAATCTTAAGGAAAAGATGGCGTGGCATGTTCCGCATAATCAGCCTATTATTTTTAGAACTACCAAGTATATTAACGACAAATGTTCATGACCGGGCAAGTAAAAAAATAACCTTATCATCACTGTTCACGTGACCCTAGAATCGGACCAGGGACTTAAGTTTTGCAAACCAGCTACACTTTTTGTAACTGCTTCGGCTGATTATATATTAAGATTTACATAAACTGCATGCCTAGCGTCTGTACCTGTTGATGTCCAGGAGGCGCAACGTTGACGATGCCGGCAGCCTGCTTGCGTTGCAGGTAAGTAATAAAACCGGTAGTGAGGTTATTGGACTGCTGGAGCACATCCATATGGTCGCGACCGCACGGCAAAGCCAAGAGGATACAATGTTCGCTCTCCAGCTAAAACAATAAATAGAGTAATTTTTCTTAATTACCTTATTAAATCTTGATTAATAGAAATTAAACAACCATGATACAGTTGATACAGAACAAAAGAATGAAAAAGTTAAATGTTTACAAAGCAATTTGGACGTGTTGCTCTCTCTCTGTCCCTCTCTGAGTGTGTGTTGCTGAACCGGCTAGTTAGGTACCAAGCGCAGTTTTGACTTCTACGGTCAATAATTCGATTTGAAGGGTGTGTAGTTAACAAAATTACAAGGTTACAGAGACTTATTAGGTTGTTAATTAACGCTACAAAGTCAAGATGGCGTTGTATAAGTCATCTTAACCTGCGTCAACATTGATACGTGCAGTATCACCGTGAATTGAACATTACGTGAGTCAAGTCACTTCGTCAAATAATAAAAATGTTTTGGTTATTCAGAGAAATAGTTAACATTAAATATCGAGAGCATCGTCAGTGTGCTGTGTTCTAAAAGTACAATTTTAGCTTATAGACATATTTTACCTTCATTTTTCGGTGCACTTGATCGAGCTGTGCGGGTTCCAAGCGCATACGCTGAGCGATGCGCAACAATGAGGTGCATCCGTCGGTCAGTGTGTCGCCGGCCACGCCCGGATTACCTCCAACAAAATGCATTTGCACAGCCGCCGCATCATTCTTCAGCGCTAGCAGACCTTGCCATAACACCGGATAGCGCTGCAATAACGTTAAGTTCGTCACAGAACAATACTAAGGAAATGACAAACTATTATGTAAAAAAAACAATGGATTCTTTCTCAATACGTGTATATAAAGAATTGTAGTATTTTTATAAACTCCCGAAATAAGAAATAACACTACATATTTTTTTATTTTATTGAAGTTATTACTTTATTTATATGTTTCATTCCGATTTATTGATTTTCATTTAATTTGCTAGTTAAATTCTACCATAGATGTATTATTGTTAAATCTATATAAAAAGGATCAGCGCATTTAGTACGCATTCGATTTGCAAAGAGTATATTCCTTCCTATAAGTTAAAATACATACTTTGAAACTGAAAAAAAAATAAGTTGATAGATCTCCCTAGATAGATAATAAAGGTATGACTAATTTAAACCCACGATTTTGGTTTATGTGTTTACCTGGGAATACGTGTACCATGAGCTAACAATGAGCAATCGGCGCTATCCTGTTATGTACTAGGTATATAACTGAGCATGTTAGGAGCATATGTCTAACTTTATTGTGTGTTGGTTTCGCGGAGCGACCGTCGAAGCGTCAAAAGAGCTCGACGGCGTCCCAGCCCGGTGCATAATAAATGAAATAAAGTAGAGGCCCGAGCCGAGGTGGCTTCTGAGGAAGCTCTCGAGCATTGCTACATTAAAGGGAGGTTACAGGCCGGGCACCTGCCGTGCTTGGCCACTCCCGGCCCTACGCCGCTAATTACATTTTTTTTTTTTGACAGGAGAACGAGTGGATATCAATATCAAAAAAAATGTGTTGCTTCTATTCACAAACTTACCCGGAGCAACATCTGCAGCGAGTCGGCCTCGCGCGGCACCTGCGAGGCATGCGGCGGTCCAGGCGCAGCTGATGGCGGCACCGCGGCCGGTAAGCGCGCACCGTGCGCCGGCGGCGGTCGGCATACTGTTTCACATACTGAAACAAAAAATAATCATCAAGTAAAGCACTTATATTTTATTATTTATAACATAAATATTTAATACTGACGAACACATTGCAAAAAAATTAGCGTTACTTACAGAAAATAGGATCTTAGACTAATTTTATAGAGAAGGATTCGACTAGCATATTCATCATACATAAGTTACTATAAATTCTAATAGGGCGGGCCTTTCTTTGGCCTTTGTTGTTTCTCGAGATTAACTTCTAAGAGATTACACGTACAACTACAATCATAATAGCAGGGTATTAATCGTTAAAAATAAAAAATATACAATACTTACGTAGCAAACGGCCAGCCGGAGCTGGCGAATGCGTAGGACGCGGAACGCGCGCTGAAGGTGGCCGCCGCAACTCTAATGGTGGTGTGGGTGCTTCTGAACCTTCCGCCTCTAGAGATCTGAATAAAAAAAAAATATGTTGGAATAACTTTATTCATGATAACGTTTTGCCAAGTTATTCATGGTTATAATCGCAAGTCGATAAAAAAGTCATAAAGACATAAATGTATAAACACAGCAAGCAAACCACTTTTGCGTATATGCGAGCAGTTTGTGGTATACACCACAAACCAGCTATCTTACTTTTCACAATTTTATGTTATTAAATTTAGTTGGTATTTTAAATATTTTTTAAATCGTAACGCGATGTGAGCAACTCCAGAGAAGCGCGAAAGTATTACAGGCGCTATTAGATTATGTTTATCTTGCCGTTCGGTATCACAACTTCAGTAACTACGCAATTTCAAATTGCATTCTTTGTGTACCAAAACTGATAAAATTAGCTCTGCTTACCACCAATGTCGGTACATGAACAACGTGGAACTTCGGATCCTATACTAATTGTAAAATATATTAAACTGACTACTATTTTTATGTGAAGTGTACACGGTTTTCTTCACATAATCTTACTGCTAATTGATTGCAGGCCATATTCGAACAATTGGAGTTGTCAGGGATTAAATAAATACGTTAATTTATCTACATCAGAAATTAAACAAGTTAAGAAGCGTTGTTCAGCAAATGGCAATGTGACTTTTTTCGAAATTAAAATTAATAATTCATAATAAATTCCCTTATTTAATTTTGAAAATACAGATTCTCTTTGCTATTTAAATGACGTCTCAACAAAATGTCAAAAACATGACATAAAAAACGGACGCAGGATGGACCACAATAGGGGAGTCTTCTTCAAAAAAATCCCCAAAAATTACATTTCGTTGACAAAAACTGACCTGGTATAAGGCGAAGGCGAAGTTCGGTTTTCATGTTGTGTGGCACGGAAATGTTGCTGATACATCTGATAGTGCTGATGAGAAAAGTGTGGATACATTCCATCGCCCTATAAAAAATATTTATTATTCTCACAAAATTTAAAAACTTTCTAAAAAATCATACAAAATTTAATTACTTTGTGATATACCGAGGTAACAGGAGAAGTCTGTTGATGCGCTGGCGGAGGACTTCTCACTAAATCCGCAGACTATTCCGGATAGCGTGAACAGAATGAAATAGCATGAAAGACCTTGTTTATTTACATACACTTCTTATAAATTTCACTATGTCTATATGATAAAAAAATCTTTAAAAGGGAAACTAACCAGAGTCATTTGGCTTTGCGGACTAATTGATGGTACACTGGTAATGGTGACTCGAGAAGCAGCTCCTGCACAAATTAAAAAAAGGTCACAAGTTAATAATTTTGTTCAAAAACAATAAGAGAACACATTGACTGGCCGATTAGTTCAGTTGGTAGTGTACCTGCCTACTGAGTAATAGGTCGCGGGTTCGATTCCTGCCACGAACAATTTTTGTTCTGAGTCTGGGTGTTTTCTATGTATGATATGTATAACTTTACAAAAAAAATGTATTTAAGTAGTCTATCAGCCGTCGAGTACCCTTAACACAAGCGTGTATACTCTGTTTACTTTGGGACTAGACAGTGTTGTGTGAATTTTACAAAGATATTTATTTAATTATTGAATTTTAACTATTTAAGATTATACCAGAAAATATAATTGCATTAAGATTATTATTTTTATTTTATACAATAATAATATATCCATGAACGGCCGTGATCACTGTCCATGAGGTGTACTGATTATTGATCGTTTTGACACCGCCCTTGCCTAGTTACCAGCCTGATTCATATTCTATGCCGCCATTAGGGCATTGCTATATTCTGTCTGTCAACATATGAGATCCAGAGTACTATGGGCGAGAATTCTTTACTATCCTCTTTATTGTCAAAACTGTGAAATTGATATCAAGATTTAATAAATTGTAAAAAAAAAACTAGATCAAATCCTATCCGACCCTTTATGAGCAGAGCAAATAAGTATTTATACAAACACAATTTAATACCCTTTTCTTAGTCGGTGATTAAACTTATAGTATGACTAAGTAAAATCGTCCAGGGTACTCCTTACATCAGCTGCTAGAAAAGCAGAGAACCGAAATTAATGAAAAGAGATAATACAGCATGCAACAAAGGCACTGCCTCAGCATGGACCACAATTTCCAGTATCGATGAACACGCATAAAATAACAAAACACGTTGTTTTCACTATCGAATGAGTTTGTAATGTACACTTACCAGGATGGTTATGATGGTGATGCGGTCCAACGACTGAGACTTGCTTCGCTTGGTGAGGGGGCGGCAGGTGTGCGCCGCGCGGTAAACTGGCAGCGCCGGCATAAGCACGTAACCGCGATCCGCCGACGGCGCCTCCGCTCACGCCTACTACTACGTTTGCCATGCAGCGGACTTCTTCACTATCTCCACCCCTAAACATCAATAAGTCAAAGTTGTACTATTGAGGAAAACATGCCGTTACGTCGAAGAAAAGGTTATTTATAAAAATAATAATTAGCTTTAGGACAATTATTTTTAAGATTTAGAACTAACTCATATAATATTCTTTCCAATCTATAAAAAAAACTGTAGTTTGTATATATCGAGCAGGTTAAGCAGAAAACTTACCTCACGAGTACTGGTGTAGCCCGATCGGTGGGTCTGTGTGTGGAGGGAGGTCTGTGCGGAAGTGCCGGCGACTGCACTCTAGCATCAGTTGCTTCTGTTGCGCCTACAGGCATCATATTTCCAGGCACATTGTCTACCAAGCGACGCACAAAACTAGATTCGTTGGGCTCTCCCGTAGCAGAGACATATTCAGGATTACGAGGCTCTCGCATAGGTATTCCTTGTTTATTAACCTCTGACGGTGCTCTGTCTGCCTGATGTTGAGCAGCTCGTTCTGGTACACCAGAAACCCCCGGTATACCGGCCACTCCTGGTACACCGGCCACCCCGGGCACACCTGGCACACCAACAACATTAGGAGATGTGCCAACCATAATTGTAGTAGCAGACGCCGAAGCACTGGCCAATTTAGCGTTAATTTCTGATATCATCTTTTTAGGTGGTTTCATAATAGGAGTTGGATTTTGAGTTGGGTTTAGATTTATATTTGGTGTTTGAGTAACAACTGATGGAGTGGTCTTAATAACTGCCGCAAGCTCTGTCTCTGGTTTGCAAACAACAGATGTTTCTACCGTTTTGGGTATCTTCGGATCTATAACCATATCTTCTCTTTTCAATTTCTCGTCACAGCTATCCATTGACGCATCTGATAAACTTCTATCTCTAGTTCGTTTTACACCTCTTGGAGACTTTCTTGTATCTGCAATTTGACCTTTTGGTCCAGCTTGCCGAGTTTGGCGTTTTTTAATAGTATCTTTTGTTTTAGGCAAAGCAGAACCCTTGATGACATCGTCTATAACGTCATCTACAGTTGTACGTTGCACATCTTTTTCCTGCAGTCTTCTTGATTTTCTTGTGTTTGCCGATGGGGAAGCAAAACTATCAACTTTATCATCCTTGTGCAGTTTTTCATTATTTTTAAATTGTTCTTTTGTAGTAATGCTTAGTGTCGATGAAGCAATAACATTAGACTGACCAGATAATGGGCTTTTGATTGTAAGAATAAGCCGAGGTCTTGTTTCAGTTTTACTAGATGTAGTCTCATCACCAGAGTCTTCATGAAAATCATAGATATCACCAGGTATATTGTTTACAGTGTTATTAATAAGATTTTTCATTTTCTTTTCTACTTTTGCTCTACCTCTGCCGCGTCTATTTGCACCAGTACCACGCAGGGGTTTTGCTATTTGCCGGGTCTGCACTTTATCTTGTTTTCTTTCACCCCTTTTACCTCGCAGACTCCGGCCCCCTCTTCTACTTGTCGAAGTCGCTTTTTCCGTATTTACACCATCAAGCTGATTAGAAAATAAAAATTCATTGTGAGGTTCCGGTGGCTTCGTAGTTTCTTTTTCATAATTACTTGAAATAGAAGGATATGTTAAAACCGTAGGTGTCAATTCCTTAGTCATTTTGACCTGAATTTTTTTCTCCATAAAGTCGGCGTTATCATTACACAGAGAATCTACTTTTTTTATTACTGACTCTATGTTAATATCTTTCGCGGACCAATAATCATTTTCATCAAGGCTTTTTATTTGGTTCTCGTTGTCATTTTCAAGAGATAAAACACTTGTGAAATTTAAGTTATTTTCTTTGTTTATTATTGTACAATCTGTTTTACTAACTTTATCATTACTAGTATTGTTATTTTCATTTGTCAAAATATTAACTTGTCCCAACTTTTCTTCACTTCCATCCGGTGATGTTCCTGAATTTTCGTTACAAAAAGATTCTTTTGATATGTTTTCCTTGTCAAAATTTTCTTTTAGATTCCCAGTTATTGTCTCAACTTTTTCATTGCTTTTTATTACCACACTATTTTCATCTAATGAAGATAATTTTTCGGTGTTTGTTTCACCGGGATCATTTATATTATACTGCCTTTCTCTGCAGTGGGTGATTAAAGTTATCGTTTTTCCGACATTGACTTCAAGTTTCTTTTCCGGATCGTTAGTAACCATAATTTCACTTGTGTTATCTTTCAATAATTCTTCAAAATCTGTCTCACATTTACTAATATTCCCAACTGTTGTTACCCCGGAGTTAAAACGATGATCTTTTTCAAATACACTGATACTAGAAGAAACTGTTTCTTTTTGTTCTATAATCACATTTTCTTTATCATGCAAGACATTTTTTACTGGCATAGCGAAATTATTTTCTAAATTTTCTATATCACTTTTCACATTTATTCTTATAGGTGTTTTTGGAGCAGTAGTAGTGGTCAATAATAATGGAGTCATAACAACGTTGGTAAGACTTGTAGTAGTAACTGCTACAGAATTAGAAACATCGCTTTTAGTAAGAACTGTTGGCGGTCTAATAGCAGCGACAGACAAAACAGAAGCAGGAATTTTATTTGATTCTAGTTGAATTACATTACTTAAAGTTGTTAACATTCTTTGAGAATTAAGCGCATGTATTACGTTGGATCCTTGTCCCCTGTTGATAGCATTTGCTTCTTGAATCGTACACATAACTGGTTTTGACCCGCTCTGAATTATAGAAGTTGTTGAGTGGCTAACATTAGCAACATGTATAATAGGTTTGCTGTTGAAAGCAATGTGACTATGGTCTGATTTTTGAATTTGATTTTCATGTTTATCGGAAATCTGGTTCTTATTTATTAAAATTTTGTTCTGTAACTGCAACGTAGTATTTACATTTCCGACGTGCATCGCGTTCTGTACGGGTATAAAACGATTTTGCGTTAGAACTGTAGCATTTGTTTGTAATCGTGTAGGTGATAAGATTATTTTTGTATTTTCATTCATGGTTTCTCCGACATTTCGTACTTCATTTTTCCTACTCTCTCCCGCAACTGTCTTTGATTGATGAACTGATGAACAGCTCACATTAATTGGCTTATTTTGCTGCAGTAAATTAGTTGAACTCATTTGTTTTGAAATTGGAGTAAGCACTGGCGTAACAGGCAAGCGGTTTAAATGTATTGGAGATCCCTGAGTTTGGACTAATACAGAGTTAGGTCTGTTCGGTGATACCATAGTTCTTGCACTTACAGGAATATGCATTGTCTGGATAGGACTTAAAGGGGGTTGCTGCATTCTTACAACAGTTACTTGTCCTGGAGATCTTTGATGTAATGTATTTGGTGATCTTATACCAACAGCATTTAAATTTTGTGGAGATGTGTTCAAAATAGCCATGTTGGTTAATCTTGGAGATGTCATACCATCCCCTTGCGGACTAGCTTTAGGACTAGTAAGTCGAGGATCACAATTTGTCCTAGGTGAAATGACAATTCCTTGCTGTTTTTGATAGAGGATATGTGACTCTGGAATTTTGATGGTTGGAGGTTGAATATTAGCCATCTGAGGACGAATCATTTGATTAATAACTTGATATGGAGCACTTACTCTTGTTGCGTTAAGAATTGGCCTCACCGAGTTATTGTTTATTTGATTAGTAGACGATTTAATTTGAACAATATTAGCAGCAACATGAGTGGTTTTTTTTTCTATTGCATCTCTACAGGGCATTGGATTTGACGGTATATTGAGTAACTGTGGGTCTAATAGTTTGTTATTAGTTAATGTCCATGATGTTATTACTGGTGTTGCAGTCGAGGTAATGGACTGGATGTTATCTCTCTTTGATGTGGAAAAATTTGGATTGGTGTCCTCCTCCTTACTTTTTAAATCATTATTTTCAGTACTTAAATTTTGAACCACAGTGGTCATTGGTTTAAGTAAATTGTTAGAAACCGCTTCTGACTTAGGAATAATCACTTTTGAATTTGTATTGAGGGATTGATTGGTTGCTATGATATTTACAGGTAGTCTGTCGATAGAGTCTTGTGTGCTCTCTTCGGCTTCTTCTGTGTCTGTATCAATCAATAAGAGGTCATTATCCGAAACAGGAGTATCTGGCTTCATTTCCATTTCACTTGCATTAAGATTCTGTACAGCCTGTCTCATTTCCTCTGCATCTTCCTCTAGAATGTTGTCATTTTCTATAGTAGTTCTTTCGATTTCAATTTCACGAACAGTGTTATTTTCAACTTCTTCATAACAATTAACAAATGAACTTTCTTTACCCCCAAAACTTTCACCCAATAATGCAGCTACTGCGTCCTCAGTCTCTTCTTGTGAAATTACTGCTCTTGGCTTCTCTTCTACTTTCTTATCTACTTTGCAAGAATGAGAATCAATTTTTTCCGCAGCCTTTTCCGTTTCATTATCTAAGTTCGAAATGCTGCGAACAGCATTTTCACTGTCGTCAACCTCAAAACTCGGTAAAAAACTTTCTTGTTTTTGTTCAACATTTAGTGGGATAGGATCTTTTGGTAGTGGTACTTCACTTATATTTTGAATAGTATTATCATATGGCGGTGGCATAGGAATTTCGTTTACCTCTATCGTTTTTATGTGTTGAACATCATTCTCAGTTTCAACAATTAATATTTTAGTAGTATCACACTCATGTTTAATGTTATCTTCCAATACCCTTAAAGGCGATGTGTCAGTTAACATAGGAAGGCTCGGTGACTCTGAAGGTGGTTTATATTCGTCTAATTTATCCGTTGTTTCAACCTTCGGTATCTCGGCAGGCAGTGGTATATCCTTCAATAAAGTTTTAGTAATCTCTTCAGTTTTTTCGCCTGACAAAATATCTTCCAATTTACTCGATTTATCATGATTATGAATATGATGATGGTCGCGACGACTATGTCGTTCTTCTCTATTTTTCTTTTTCTTTTTCCTCTTCTCTCTATCCCTAAATTCTTTCTTAAATTTGTCATAGTTCTTGTTGTTGGATTTCGAATAATCTGTTTTTGTAACAGTTGTATTATCATCAAATTTATGATTATTCTGTTCAGATGCCACCTGAATTTCGAGAAAATCAGATTTCCCAAGATTGTTATCATCATGGCTTGATGCATCAGAAAATAACCTAGCTTCTATTGCTTTACTCACCGCATCTACATCTAAACTATTATCGTCGTCTTTAACCAAAAATCTTTTGTCTTTTCGCTTTTTATCCCTTCTTCGTTTATTATCATCTTTATCTCCGCTTTTAATTTCTTCAGTATTTTGCGTACGAGTAGAAGATTCCGTATCAAGTGTTGAAAAGTCAATTTTATTACTGGATGATTTGCGCATTTCTTTCTCTTTGTCTGACTCGTCAGATAATGGTCCAAATATGTCTTCCATTTTTCCATCTTTTTTAGCAGCTGGACAAAGGTCTTGAAGTATATCAAAACAATGGTTTGGTGATTTTTTATCTTTTTTATGTTTATTTTTTTCATCTCTTATTTGTGTATCATCAGTATCGATACTGTCACGTGTTTTCTCTCTACGTTTTTCTTTTTTGGTACTATGTCGACGATTCTTTTCTGAACTTTTTATTTTGTTATCGCGGTCATGTTCGTTACTGCTCTCTAATTTAACTTCTTCGTCCGAAAACGGCAATTTATGCCTCTTTTGTTTCTTTTTGTGCTTTTTACGATTTTCTAAAATATTTCGATGAGAAGTAATCGATTCAGTTTCTGAAGAAAGATCATTCGGAATACCTTTTACATACTGCATTTTATAATCATTGTCAACCTCCCTAGGCTTTAATTTATGGTCTTCTGTGTCGGATTTTCCAAACAAATTTAACAAAGAGGTTTTCTTAATTTTATCTTCGTTCAAGTCTTTTTGGTGATTATCGTTCTCCTTACACTCTGTGAGAGATTCTGAATCTGACAACACTTCTTTTTTAATTTTAGTCATAAAACCAGGACTTCTACATAAGTTTTGTGTTGAACTATCATCATCTGAAGTATCAGACATAATGCGAGTTCTAGAATTTTTCCGAGACAGCTTGTTACGACAATCTTCTTCAGTCGTAGGACCACTAAAATAATCAACTCCCTTCATATGATCATAATCTAGACTCGAACCATGAGATTTTTCACGCCTTTTACTATGACGTACGATTTGCTCATCTTCAGAAGAACTTTCCATGGAATTTTTAAGAGACTTTCTTCTATCATGTTCAGAATCGCTGTCTTCATCCCAACTTGACCTTTTCTTTTCTTCACGTTTTGCTCTACTCTGTTTTAATTGGCTGAATTTGGCCTTTATTTTTTCTTGACGTTTTTCTTCTTCTTGTTTTTGCATATTCTTACAAGAACGGGCTTTGACTTTATCATACATGGAAATGTAAGTAGGTTCATCATCGATTATGTCAAAAATGGAATGTTTTTTAGGTTCGTCAGAATCAGAACTATCAGTGCTATGAATTGGTTTACGATTTTTACGCTTATTATGATCAATTTTTTCATCTTTACTCTTTCGATCTGTTGACATGCGTTTTTCACGAGCAGATTCCTTTTTCTTGTCTTCATTTTTAATTTTCTTTTCTTCTTTAAGTTTGTTCAACAATTCCGCTTGCTGCAACGCATCTTGTTGCATTTGCAACTCTTGAATTTGTTGTAACTGCTGTATACGCTTTTTCTCTTTCATTTCTTTTCTAAGAGCCTTTTGTTTTTCATCTTCTTCACTAGAACGTAATTCCAAAGTTGCTAGAAAATCTAAATCATTCTGTAATACATCTGATTGTGTACATAAACTATCGTTAATTTTTTCATTACCATAATCTCTAGGACTTTTTCTAAAATGTTTACTTTTTTCTGTTATATCTTTACAGTCAGGATTTTTAATATCTACTAAAGAATCATCGGGAGGTTTTACTTGATTTTTCTTGTCATCCTTAGTTTTACTTTCAATTATTTTTGCGAAATGACCTTTATTAAATTTTGTTGTTTTATGTTTATCTGTAGGTCGATTATCTTTAGATTCGCGTCTTTCGGGACACTTTAAATCGTTTTTACATTTTTTTACGTCCTCGTTTAGACACTCGACGCTATCTTGTGATGATAACCTGCGTTTATGACCAATGTTAGGAGGCAAACTCGAGCAAGAGTTCAGACGTTCCTTTCGTTTACAGTCAACGCTAGAAGAATCAAGAGAGTAATGTCTTTGTTTTTCACTCACTTCAGTTCTACTTTTAATGTTGTGTTCAGTTGTTTCATTTGATTTATTTTTTATATAGCTATGTGCACAATATTTTTCATCTTTTATTTCAGGTTTATGTTTCTGTTTAACTTCTAATTTTGGTTCAATAACTTTTTGTGTACAATCCTTTTCAAAATCGTGTTTTGCAATAAATTCATCGCTCAATTTTGATTTCGCTTTTACTTCCTCCTTTGTTTCATGATTCTCCAAATCTTTATATTTAGAGGAATCATGTGAAGTTCTTGAAGTAGATGAATCAGTAGAGTCTTTACGGCATATATCTCTAGAAATATCGTCTCTCGACTTACTATTTTTAATGTCATGATCTTTTCGGGAGTGATCTCGTTTACAATCTGAATACTTAGTACGTTCTGATTTGTATTTATCTTCCTTTTTTGTTTTACTAGATGACTCGTTCTCAGGTGTGTCTTTTCTCCTGTCTCTATCGGTCTTGTCCTTTTTGTGATTTTCATGACGTAATTTTTCGTCCGAATTTTTAGTTTTTTCATTATCTTTATCATTTTTATCAAAAAGATCTCTTTCGATTCTACTTTTATCTGTTTTATCAGAATGAATTTTATGGCTACTTGATTCTTCTTTAGTTTTTCTATCCTTATCGTGTTTTTCACTTTTCGTATTTTTCCTTGATTTCTCTCTTTCATTCTCATGTTTATCCTTTTCTATGCGTTCTTTATTGACATGTTTTAATCTTTCATGGTCATTTTTCGCGTTTTCTTCTGAATGTCTTGTATCGTTAAACGTTTTATCAATTGCATTTAACGTAATAACACCATGGTTAGAATTTTCAGTATTTTCTGATTCTGTGTTTTCTCTCTCAGTCTTCTCAGAATTAAAAACGTCAAACAAATTTGTACACGATTTATCGTTATGCTTTTCATTGTTTTTTATTTCTTGCTTTAGATCATTTTTCTTAGAAGATTCTAAAAAACCCGCAGTGTTTAAATGGTTCGATGACGATAGTGGCTCATTAACTTTAATGTTTCTTGATTCAAAGTTACTAAATATTTTCGAACAGTGATTTATATTATTGTTGCTAGTTAACATGACTTTGACATTATGATCATTTTTGGTTTCTGATTTGAAATAATTTCCACGCTGGAACAAAAAGTCTTCGTCTGGTAACCGTTTATTCGTCGATACATCAAACTTCATGAATTCTTCATTTTTTATATTTTGTTTCATATTTAATTCAATATCATTAACAAGAGAACCTTCATTGTGATTGTAATTTTTTTCTGTCTTTATGGTACTGAGCAGGGGTGACAATTTATCATCAATTCTTTTTAAACTTTCAATCATATCTTGAGATGTCAGGTTTTTTTCTTTATTTTGAATGTCAGAATCAATCTTATCAAAACAATCTTTTACTACACCCTTGATATAAGTTTTAGTTTCGTCATCCCTTATAAAACCTAAATCTCGTTTTTGACAATCCATTACTTTCTTAGATTCTTTGTCTGAGTCTATTTTGTCTGAACCAGACGTTAACTTGCGTTCAAACAGCTCCGTTTGCGATTTGTCAATGGAAGGTGTCCTTAAACGTAATCGTGAATCGAGTCTATAATCACTTTCGTTAAATTTACCTAATTTCTCAAGTCGGTATGGTCTTTCTGGTCTATTAAGTCGAGGGTCCGCAGGCCTATCCGTTGACTCTTCGAAATCGGGGGGCGGTGGATGGGAGGGTAGCGGTGGTACATTTGCAGGTATCACTACAGGGACGGAACTTAATAGTCCTGGCGAAGTAACTAGCACTCCCGGCAATTGCTGTGTATGTGACGGAAAAGGGTACCGCAGCGTTCGAGAAACGCATGGTGATTGTCGTGTATGAGGACTACTACCGGGACTTGGTGCCCGTGTTGCACCCTCTAATCGTTCTGAATCTTCGTCAAATACAGATCTTTTTGCAAGCAGTGAACGCACTACGTCGGAGGGTTTAACTTCATTAATATCAATTTCAAGTAATCTATGACGGAGACGAGCTCGATCAGGAGCATCTGCAAGGGCACGAGAGCCACTCCATTTCTCATATTTCTCATCCAGGCTACGAATGCGTTCTTCTAATGATGGTGAGTGCGGCGCAGAACCGGTACTCGAAGATGAAGCAGACGGTGGTCGCGGCGGAGAATCAGGAGCCGGCGCAGGTGTAGGGCGCGGTGCAGGTGTCGCAGTACGAAGAAGTTGTGCTGCAAACTTGGGTAACGGTAGGCTCATCGGCAGCGGGGGCCGCTCTCGTGGTGGTCGGCGCGGTTCCGTTGGCGGTGCGTCAGGTTCATCGCGGAGAGGCGTACCGGCACGTGAGCCGCGTGACTCTGACCCATCTCGCCGTCGTCGGTGCCGTCGCCTAGACATGTGCGCCGATCCTCCACGCGACCCAGACCGTGAACGACGTCCGGCGCTTCTGTGACGCTCCTGTTCAATGAAATGACGCAAAAATATTATATGAGGATATTAAAAGAAGTTATCACCACTAAACAAATAAATATTGTGAATTTTTTAACATTTTGATATACTGGTGGGGAACTAATAATCTGTGCCATGAGCAATGTGTATGAAAAACATTTCGTACCTGATCATGAAAACACGCAGATTGCGTGTTTTGAAAATTTCCTATCAAAAATTCGGGAAATAACTATTATAAAATAAGATGAAAAAAGAATTAGAAGAAACGTTTATTACGACAACATTATGTTCTGGTGGTATGCATTCAAAGAGAACAACGATACTCATATACTAACATACGCAAATTGAATAAGCGTCTTAATCTTAATGTATATACATTAGGTGTCTCAATGTTTGTCCGCGATGGACTCCTAAAAGTACTTAACCGATTTTAGTCAAATTTGCATACCGTACGCAGTTTGATCTTACTTGAGAGATAGGATAACTTATATCTCAATTTATAGTTGCAATTTTATTTTATAGCAAATTATTTGTTTACCGTGGGTATTTATTATTTGAGTGGGGACGGGTGGTGATCGTCAGAAAATACTATTGCAGCACTGCTACTATAAAAACAAATATTACCTTAGAATGTTTTCTATCTTCAGGACTTGAATCTCGCCTATGTCTGTGTGTTCGGTGAGGCGAAACTACAACCGACTGCAACCGTTCTTCATACGGAGTTTCGTCAGTCTGTGGACTTGATTCGAGATCTTCATATACCCTGTATGAAAAAAAAACATAAATGTTTATCTATAAATATATAGATACTTTCTCTAGATATTTAGAAGAATAATATCACCACCAAATTAAAAAAAAAGACTTTTCTTTTACAAATAATAAAGAATGGATTGCGTACTACATTCTTCGGTTTCTAATAGATCAGCAAGAAACAATAGCATCATCACATAATAACAACTGACAGTAAAAAAAAATGTTTTTTTAGTATGTTACCTGTAACGTCGATCAGCCGCGTAGTCCGCAGGATCGTAATGTTCATGTGCAGGATAGCGAGGCGTTCTTGATGTTCCACGGCCAAAACTAGGAGCCCGCGTTCTTGATCCATCGTATCTATAGTAAATTCATGAAAAATATTAGTGTATTCATTTAACGTTACCATATTTCCTGTACAAAACACAACTTATAATTTAGCCGACACATTAATTAAATCTACAATTAGTATCAAGATCTATGTACGCTATAAACTTAATGGATACAATAACCGCGCGTAAGTTTTTTTTTCTTCGTGCGACTAGTTTGACTCTGGTAATTTTATACGTAAAACTTTTTTAGGAAGGTCCAAACCCAAAGATTAAAAGAAAAGAATCTGTATTAAAAAAAAATTATTAGTGATAATGTAATCTGTAGTTCTAGAACACATTGTATTAAACGGATTGATTTCTAAGCAACTAGTAAACAATTACTAATTTATGAAATAAAGCAGTAAGTTTACAAACCGAAGTTGTTCATGCCTGGCGGACAAGTAGCGAGTCGTGAGATCACCAGTTAACCTCTCGGATCCAGGAGCTGTAGCCGTTCCCCCGTGTTTCTCAAGTTGCTCGTAAAACGCCTCCTAACATAAAAGAATTTGTTAACTTTTATAGGAACCAATGTTCAAAATGTCTGGAAGCCGTGATAGCCGAGTGGTTTGGGACCGATTCGGAGGTCGCGGGATCGAATCCGGCGCGCACCGATGACTTATCTAAGTTATGTGTGCTTTAGGATATTAAATATCACTGGCTTTATCCGCCAAACCGCACTTGGCCAGCGTGGTGGATTATGACCAAAACTCTCTCCATTAGGAGAGAAGGCCCCGAGTCCCAACAGTGGGAACACTTAGAGGGACGAGAAAAAAAAAATCAAGATTGCAAGGTACTACGTGATAAGTATAAGATCAGAACATTTATCGCCTCAGTATCCTGTAACCATAGCTGTTGTTACAGGATACTGAGGCGATAAATGGTTGAAATGTTTAAGTTTTTTCAACATTTATTAAGTTGATATGTAATAACTTTTTAATAATATTAAATGTCATAAAAACAAATACAAAAATACAAATACAAAATACCTTTATTTACCAAAAAAAAAAACAATAATACTAAATTACTTTAATCATAAGTTGTCGTCCTTAAACAAGACATATCCTGTTTTCTGTTTTTAAGTAAAACATACTACCGCAAGGATAATGAACCTTGGTATTGCATAACATAGTTGCAAATTAAACATTTGGTTATATACAAATTTATTTTACATAAATAAAACTTATAAATATTGACTTAAGCATTAAGTCAAGTGAAATGCCAACTTATCTACGCATGAAATAAAGAATATATATGTTTTTAACCTTTTTAACAAAATAATTTAAGATGCCATACTTTAATTTTCATCAAACGATAATAAATGTAGGCATTTCAATAAATTGAAATAGGTGATTGGTAGCCACAAAATTTTTATTGATAAGCTTTTAAAAAACATGTTCTTGGTGTCGCTAATTTATCTGAATTGATTGTTCGTTCGCATTTCTCACCTGACATTCGCGCGAAGCGTAATCAACCGCAAGTCGGGGATGTTCGGGCTCCGCGGCGGAAGCGAGCGCCGCGACGCGCCGCAGCTCGCGCACCGCCGCACCCGCCGCAGCGGCCTGCTCAAAGTGCACTAAGGCCGCGCCCGCTGCACGGTCAACGCACACGGACGTCGCCGCACCACATCTCGACACCGCAGTTAATACCTGTGAATATACATGCAGGTTTAAAATGATGAAAACGAAAACTTTTTCTTCGGCTGAAAATTAACATATGCCCCCGACAAACTTTCATATTTATTTTCATTTTGTTATAAATGCAGGAAACACAGATCTAATCTGAAGCTGGTTAACTTTTGATATTAACAATTCTGTCTTATTTTCTCGAAAACTGAAACAATTCAATAAAACTCTTTCGTACTTCAGGGGACTTTTTTTGTGGCTGATGGTCACTAGTTGCTAGACGGAGATATTCAATTACTGCGGGCTTGCGGCTTAGCGTGGCGGCATTTTTTACAATTTGTGCTATTTGTCTGGGAGATCAAGGTCCATATGTGGTCCTCATTGCATACGAACTAGGGTTCTCCAGGGGTCTGTCGCATGAACTTATTCTAAATTATCTGAACCTTATGAATGCTCACTGGATTCACATGCGCAATACACGGGCTTGCGTATAGGACTGATCTGATGACAGCTTTGTAAAGTATCACTTTAATTTTCCGTCACTTTTTACTGTGGCTGTTCAGTAGTGTATTAAGACTACTAAGGACAAAGGTCGCCCTTTCGCTAGCTTCGGCTACATGCACTTTAAAATTTAGCCTGTCATCAAGAAACATACCTAAATATTTAATTTGTTTCACCCACGAGACTGAGATGTCCATGAGTGTGAAACGGGGCTAGGGAGAGTCTGGATAGTCTTCCAAACAAGTATTGCCATTCTCTTGATGGGATTAATTTGTATGCTCCTAAATATTTATTTTATGAGAAATTTTTAGTTAGTATAATTATGATTCTGGATGTTGACCATTAAATTGTACAAAAATATTAAACTCGTAAAGAGGTCTGGTCTACACATTTCAACGAAATTAATTGTAAACTAAAAATCCTTTATTTATATATTTCCCCTATATATAACTTAGAATTAGACCGTGCACTGGTTCCGTGTGCGCAGTGTCAGGTGGACACTTGGTCAAAATATGGCCCTCAGTGTTTAGACCAAGCGAGAATGTATATAAGTCAGAATCAAAAGAGTACAATCAATAGTAAATCTTTGTTTGTGGTATTTTACCTGTTTTTCAGTGTGTTCAGTGAGTCCATCAACCCATACACAGGTGGTCGCAACAGGTTTTCCAAAGCCCAATTTAACTCTGGAACCTCCGACATATTCGCCGTCCATAGCGCGTATTGCGTCTACGACACTGGATATCGACTGATATTGGCAAAAGGCATAACCGGCGCCTCCACCACTACCCTTCTTTATATCTATCTCTATAATTCTTCCATAGTGCTTAAACTTATCCCTCAGCTGTTGTTGAGTAACTTCTTTTTCGAGGTTACCAATAAACAAGGTTCTAGTTGCCTGTAAATAATAAACATTATCAAATTCCCTGTTTCCTTGAAAATAATTTCTATTTCATATGTTATGTTAAATATTTTAAAACACAGTATATATTATTAACCAATGACATATCGTCATAACTAAAATAATTTTTATGCTTGAAGACTATAACCTAGTTTTCGAAATAAAAAAATATTTATGTAACACGTGAAACACACCTTGGGATGGTACTCGTCGATATCAGTCTCATAAGGTTTGGCTGAATCTGCGTCCTCGTCACAGTTCTGATGAGGGGCCACAGAGATCTTGCAGCCAAAGAATAACTTATCTTGTGAAACTTCCAGCGCTTTGTCTACATCAGATGGTTTTTTAAACCGAACCACTGCATACCGGTCGGCGTTTTGACCCACGACCTAATGAAAGTTTAATAAACATGAGTACAAACTTTTGTCAGGAGTTTTACCATTCCCAAAATATCAATTACAATTTATGCTGTTATGCATATTAAGATTATATTCAATGAAACAACAATAACTTTTACTGATTTGTATAAAAAAAATGTTTCAAATTGTTGTTTATGAGACCTGTCTCAATTAGTGTAGTGTGACATTCAAAAGTTAAGTACACTCAAATTAAGAATTGTATGCATGAATAAAGTATTATGAGGAATTAATTTAAAGTTGTGAAAATTTTCAGTGCTATAAGCAATTTTTGGAATTACCATATAGTATTATACAAGTCTGACACTACCACAAACTACAAAACGTACCCCGCATTCCATGTTTTATGTAGAAACAGCTTACTGATAACTTTGCTCACCAATTTGGGGTACCATTTTGACAGAATGTAGAAGAGATACAACACTTACGCATGCCAAATTCTCTTAAAAAATATTAACCTTCACCCAAACCACCTTGCCGTGCTTTTTGTACTCGTGGTAGAGACCGTCTTTTAGCGAACTGTCGGTGGAACGTGTCGGCAAATTGCGTACGCAGATGGCGAGAGGCCGGCCATTCGCAGTTGATGACCACTATTAAACAAAACATTTTTAAGAACATAGATTGTGATTATTGGTGTTCATTTTATTATCGTTATTACGATTCGAAAAAACGACAAGAAGAACGGCGTTAATCTGATGATCAATGATGTGCCTGCCTATAACAATGTGGCTCAAGTAAAGATGATTTACATTACCTCAAAATGGGCTTGTTATATCAAAATATAACATGTCAAACATGAGTGAAGTGTTGCCACTGCGTTTTTTAACCGAGAACACGGTAATGTGGGCCACACTTTTGGTAATTTGTCGGTATGTAGACAGACGGTTTTAAATCGATCTATTATCGGGGTTAAAATAATTTCACATTAGTCACAAGCACAACACAAAAATTTTTAGGACAGACAGTCAATAGTTATAATAATACTCACCCGGCCCTACGCCGCTGATTATCTTCTATTTAACAGGAGAACGAGTGGATATCAATATCCAAAAAAAAAATGATAATCAAATATTTAAGTAATTAGACGACGAAGTAGATAAAGTAATCGATAATTGCAACACAATTACACGCAAATCAACGCTTATGATACCTGGTGATGGTGCGGGGGCGGCGTGCGCCTAGCAGCGTGCCGATCAGTTGGCGGCGCGGCCGGAGTGGAGGCCCGGGACGTATCACTTGGCTCCGGCGAGCTTGTGTCAGAGCGCGACGAGCCCGAGCCAGAGCGTTGCCGCCTCTGTCCACCCTCTGTACCCCCGCCAGGTGTGCTCGGCGTGCTCTCCCCGCCTCCTGCACCCGCTGTACTGCTTCCAGTGACACGCTCTCCACTCGCGTACCAACGATGATGAGGAGTCGTTCTGAAAATCAAATTATCAAAATTATAACATGTACACACGCTTTTCAACAGATTTTTAACAAATAAATTGATGTTTGTAACATCGTTAAAACTAGTTTGTAAGAATTTATGAACTTACTGGTGGTAACATCAACTTTTATAGGTAATTAGGGATACAACACATATTTCTGTCAGAGGCACCCTTTTAGATTTCGGTATATAAACCGGCTAGATTATTATACTCCCAATGTATATATTTATTGGCGATAAAGAGAGAAAAAAATGATTTAACAGAAACCTCTCAACGTTTGAAGGTGGTGTAGCATAGGGCGCAGTTGTAGAGGAGTTGTTACGTTGATAACGGCCATATGCCGTGGGAGTGTTTCCACGGCGGCAGTACTCAGAGGCGCTGTCGTTTGTCCCTCGCCACGTAGCCGGCGCCGCCGCCGTAGCAGCCATAGCGCATGCATTGCCGACGCTTTCCTCCCCCCTGTAATTCAAAAAATATAAAATTTCAAGTACACATCTATGAACATAACTAATTTACCTTATATCAATAAAAACAAGTTTCTATTTACTGAACTTTAATTACAACCGCATATGAGTAACTTTCACAAGGGGAGAAAATTTTACACCCATATTAAAACGGGCATGGATAGTTGTACAGTACATTCAGTATAAATAACACTTTATTACATAATTGTTATATATAAAATGAATAATAGATTATATAATTAAATATACAGGTAACTCTCCTAAAGAACGATAGTTAGATTCCTACAAAAAACCGTGTTGTGTGAAACTCTCTCTATTTTCGGTACGGATAGATGCGCCTGCCTATTCGGCATTAATGCATCTTAATCGAATTCTGGGCGGGCGGGTCCGGATACCGGCGAGCTAATAAAAAAATAAATGCATACATACAAAATACTAAAAAACCTAAACCTAAGCACATATCGGAACCTGGGACGGCATACGATGTGCACGCCAACGAACCGGCTGAGTGGCGAGCCTACGCGGTCGTCAAAGGTGGGCGGCACGCACTATAGCGCAGTCCTGCATAATCTGGGCAATAGAAGGAAGACGGAGATCGCTATGCATATCTATATTCCTCTGGAACCACCTAGCTCCCGTGGCTATGCGGGTGCGCGTGGGCAGCAATTCTGGAGCGTCTGCAGCGGTTTGAGGGTGTGTGAAACTATCTTATATGAAACCCACAGCTAGTACATAATTGGAAAAAGTTGCCGCTATATAGCATAGTTCCAGTTTTTTACAATCCTACAGCTTCTTATTTTTTATTTATGTTTCTTAATCGTCCGGACCTGTGCTTCATTGAAATTATGCCCTCACAAAAAGCCCAATTCAGAGGCAAAACAAGAGCCACAAAAAGTTTTTTGACTCTGTCGTTTTGCATGTTAACATTAGTTACTCGTAAACGCAGCTTAAATACGAACCCATCGTATCGGAGATATTCAAAAGGTGCGTCGTTCTGACACCGGCGGCACATGCTTCCCCCAAGACAAACACCCGAATGCAAAAGCGTATGTATCCATCCATCCATTCAACAACAAGTCGGACTTCACCGGCGAGAGTGACTTATATATTTAGACAGAAGCGTTGCTGGAGTTTCTTCCGCCACTACTCGCAGCGCTATCGCATTCCGAAATGCTAGTAACGAATGTTCGTAGCAATCAGACGGTAGCAATCGATCATGGCCATAGTTGGCGGCACTCTCGAGCGCCCTTGAATGGGAATGCCAAACGCGAACTGAGTGATTGTCGTTGAACAAACCGTGGCTCGGACACAGACTACCGACTAGCAGCGTGAGTGACTTGTTTTTACAACACCAAGCCTCGCCGCGATTGCAGAAATACAGTGCTGTACAAAGGTTTTTGCAGCTGTCTTATTGTGTTATTATAGCAAAATGTATAATATTATAGGATATGTCGTGAAATATAACGAAACCACCGTGTTATGAGATGCTATTTCTGTATGAGGGTTATCTTTAATTTTTATACAAAGAGGCGACATAAAGCTAAAACGTATTTTCCTCCAAACAACTTTTTGGTAAGGGAGTGAAATAATAACAGAGTAAAAACGAAACAGAAAACTACTGAAGACAAACCTTTATATAATAGAAAATAAAAAGTATATTTATCATCGATAAGTTCGTTAAAATTTTTTTTAGATAACAATGAAACATATGGAACACGTCCTATCAATATGAAGAAATAATCACTCCATAGCACGTATCGGACAAAATGTTGTAACGACATTCATTGTGCTTTATCGGTATGAATCGGCGACGAAAAATTATTTTACCTATATAAAAGAGGAGCGCGCACACATCCGTCGTATATGTCGATGACCCACTTCGCGATAAGAATTAAATTATGCTTATTCATCATTTCGATAGTTCTATTTAGTTATCGTAATACAACTATTGAAGCGCACGTTTTATGTTACCACTGAACAACACACATTCATGTATTGCAATTTATAGCTAAAGAAAGAGAATTCAACTCAAGAGATTAGTCTACTGTATGGTCTCACGAATCAACTAAGACTTTTTTTTTTTCAAATTCGTTTTAATGTAGTAATTATATCAGTATTTTATTTATTTTATTGTTTGTCTTCTTTTCTATCTTAATTTTGTGAGAGTATATGGCAAATAAAGAAAGAAAGGTAAAAACAGTGTGTTAATTTTCTGTTGAAACTACATTCTTTACAGTATTTATTTACTGCAAGTCGCTTTTTCTATGTAAGAGTATTACTAAGTTGCTAATCTCTAATGATAGCCGAACGGTTAGGAACTACGACCTCCGATTCGGAGGTCTCGGGTCTTCCTCGGTCCTTAGTGGAGAGCAGGGGGAATTCCTGTGGAACATACCGGTTCGTCCCTCCACATATTCCCTGATACGAAATATTCGTCACCGCCTGGTACTCGTCGTTCCTCCCAAACTTGACACTTAACGAATAATGAGGGCCCCCACCTTAGAATTCCATGAGCCTGAAAACCTTTGTAGTTGTCTTCTACGACTGGCAGGAGCGCGACTGATGCTTAAGCAAATATACGATGATACTTAACCTTTAGTCCTCATGAGAATGAAAGAGAAACATGAGGTTTTCCTAATATCAGCATTATTGCATAACAACAAATAGTTTACCAAAACGATGTCTGGATCTAGAATGGGGTATCTAAAACAAAATTAAAACACCTGAAAATCTAATATTAGGCATATGAAATAATTACAAAATTTTCAAAGTTATAATTTAACCAGATTATTGATATTTATGTCCGAATGGTAAATGTTACGGTGCTACTGTGTGAACACTACTACTACTGCGCAAAGCATTAGTACTGGGAGAAGAAGTAGCGGAAGAAATTCTGGCAACGCACCTCTATCTCCTTTTTTTTTAACGTGGGGCAAATGCCTTCGTATACCTGCCTTTGCGGGAGCAAAGGCAGGTTATGTCGGTCTTGCACCGACTAAAACCTCCACGATGTTTCGTCCTCGCCGCTTTACGGCGGGGCCACGGGGACGCTTTCGTACAGCTCCGCGACCCCGCTAGCGCCGGCTGCAACGCGCAGCTCCGCCTCCGGGGATGAACCCCTTTCTCCCTCTGCAGCGGCGCGCCGGAACATACAGCGCGCCCTCCTCTCGGCCTCTATTCCACGTTTGGGCAACGGATCCCACGAATCCGTCACCCAGAGGACATGGGAGCCAAGACAGGGAACTGTCCCGGCTCCCTGCGGCGGATCAGGTCTTGGGCTCCGCCGCCACTCATGTTACAGCCGCGGAGGACAGGGCGAGCGGTGGAACGAATACCGACACGCCTTTTCCTTCGCAGCCCCACCGCCGCCGCATCAGCGGTACGGGACCGCTTAGTCGCGGAGGATAGGGAGAGCTGCGAACCGCAATACCGGCACTCCTCTCCCTCCGCGACTCCGTCTCGGCTGCGGAGGCAGAAAAGTCTGCCCCCGCAACCGCTGGCACGCATCCGAGGTGAGGCTGGCGCAGAAAGCTGACCTGGAGCGGCCTCCTCGGGCCGGTCCTAACTCCACGGACCGGCCGGGTAGATTCCTCTTCGCTTTACCGTGGGTGACAAAGCCACGGTTACTAGAGCCCCTCCGCCACGACAAGGCGAGAACCTGTTCGGGGGGCACCTCTATCTCCTATCATAACGGTGATCGGGGCCCCGTAGCCCCAGAAATAAGTGAGTCTCCGTCGCGCGCGAGGTCCGACTTGCTAAAGCGAGCCTGTCTGTTAGTAGTAGCGTCGTCCGTTTTCTCAAGCGCGTTAGTCGGTCTCCGTACGGCGCGTCGGAACGTACACTGGTTCGGTACATGACTTCGTTAACGTTAATTATTAAGTGATTGCTGTGATGTACCGGCAGAATCGAAGTTTTTAGTGGCCCTTTTTATAAATTGGGTGTTATCGTTGGGAAATCGAGATCTACGTGCAGGTCTTCGTTGTGTACGAACCAGGGTGCTTCTTAGCCTGTCGCATGAACCTATTTTGGATGACCTGAAGTCTATGGATTGTCGCAAAACTCGCATGCGCGAAGCACAGGGTTTACGTATGGGAGTACAGGCCTAATGACTGATTTGTAAAGTGCCACTTTTTCTTATATGACATTTTATTTTGTACGTTTAGTAAGGAGAAAAGGCGGCCAAGTCCGCCTTATTTCGGACGTTCGCTACGTCCTTTTTGAAGTCTAATTTGTCATCCATGTTGACACCTAAGTACATGTTTTTTTTTTTTTCATCCACTGGACTGGTGTGTCCATAAGCGAAATGGAGGCGTGAAGAGATTCTGCTTTTGGTTGGTGAGTTCTATTCTCCAATTACGGAACTAGTGCTCCAGGTCGTTGGTTGCGGTTTGGAGACGTTTTAGGAAAAGGGATAGCTCTACACCTTTGTCACGTGCAATGTCGTTGGTGTAGAGCGTATTTAAATAAATATTATATTATATTATATTTCAATACAGTTCAATGCGTTAAAATTTGTTGCCTGCAGTAATAATACCATCTCAACATAAAATTGATAATGACACATACTAATATGAATGATACTAATGACGTAGACAACATTGTCCATTGTTAGTAAGTACTGTTGCAACCCCTTCCACAGACACCACAAATTATAATTATACTTACCATTTATTACATACTTGCGGTCCCGGCGAACTTTGTTCCTCCTAACAGTCAATGAATGGGCAGATCAAGGATTTTAAAATAAACACAAAATTATACCATTTTTTTTTATTATATCAGTAGAATGAAATACATGGGATTTATCGACCTTTATTGTTTGATCAAATATCATATTAATATTTATTATCCTATTCCCGACAATGACAATACAAAAACACAAATATCATTAAATTCAATAAAAAATCTTAACATCCTGAATCTACTCATTCATAGACTGTTTGGCGTAACAAAGTTTGCCAGTCCGGTAGTATAGTAATAAATAAATAAAAATAACAAACAGAGCCTTAAATGTTACTTTATAAACGATATTAACTGAATTACGATACATTGTAATCATGAATAATTCCTACAATTTGATTTTAATAGACATAGATACTCTTTGCTATTTGAATGATGTACTCACAACAAAATGTCAAAAACATGTCCCAAGCGTCATTTCAATCTATATTTATTGCTACGATACTAACGTCGCTCAATTGTTTTGCCTTCCCGCAACCCCGCCCCACTGGCACTTACACTTCATGTTATGGTATTAAAGTTCAAATTGACTTTTAAATATTATTACGATTTTTTTGTATGGGAATATAAAAAGTGTTATTTTTAGACTTTTTCAAGGATTTTTTTAATTTTTTTATGTATTCTGCTATTCCCGTCGGAGACAAATCCAAAGACACAAAAATCATGAAAATCGGTTCAGTAGATCTCGAGTTATAAGTGATGTAATAGATTCTGAATATAGTTAGTCTATAGATTCTGAACTTTATATGCGTTACCAATGAATCATCAAAAGAAGGTTTTTTGGTAATCAGACGGTTACAATATTTCTCCTTACCTCCTCCTACCTTAAGTTTTAGTAGTTGCGTGCGCGAGGTATATGTATGTATGCCAACCGCGAGTGATCATCGGTTCGTTGCGTCTATTATGATGTTTCACTGGGCGTTTATTTTGCGCGTATTCTGTGCTGAGTACTAAATATTTGATGTTAAATGAACGTCTAATCCGAGGGACGCCTCGGTATGTTACGTCATGTTCCATGACCCACTGTAAACGGCCGCACAGGGGGGCAATGGAAAAGGCTTTAAAGATCCGCAAGAGAACTAAAGTCACCGACATAGTCCAAAAGATTACTAGATTCAAGTGGCAATCGGGCAGAGCATATTACTCGGAAGACTGACAGATGGTGGAGAAGTGAGGTCCTAAGGAAGTGTTGCGGCCGCATATTAGCATTCGCAGTGTTGGAAGACCTCTCACAAGATAGGCCGAAGATTAGGTGAAAGTGGCGGAAAAATGCTGGATGCCGGAAGAGCAAGATCGATTGGAATGGGGATCCTTGGGAAAGGCCTATGCCCTGTAATGAGCGTATGTCGACTGATAATGTATATAATGTACGAAAATTTAATAGTTGTAGTAATAGCAACTAAGTAATTAAATTACTGAGACAGATTTTTTGTGGCATTCCAGATATTTTTATGCCTCTAATATTTCTTGTGTACACTACTTGAACCGAAACGGATAACTGAACTTTATTCTCATTAAACGTTGTTACCATAAACGCCTATTATCGTAAGTATAACAATGAGTGGTAATGATAAAATTAAATGTAAAAATAATGCGTAAATTTTAAAATACTTGATATGCTGTTATTAAATTAATTCCCCTTAATTTCTTGTCAGTATTGTACTTAGGAAAGTCCACTCTATCGAGCTATTATTAAAACATATATTTCAAAACTTCCACAAATCTTGCCAGCTTTCTTTTCACAATTTTTTTAATCGTTATAAATAATAACGTTTGTACATTAAATGGATATTACATGAAATGTTCTCTGTTTTGTGTATTTTTTACCTCTTTATCGTATAAAGGAGTATCTAATCAAAGAACACTTTAATTTTATTGTAAACGATCAAAAGCTTAGTGGCGGTGTTCTGTTACATTTCGATTTTCGGTTTTATTCCAGAAAATTAATGTTTAGTAATTTCAATTCAAATAATAACCTAAAAGGGCCAAAATTCAAAAACGGTCTTAAATAATAACAATAAATAATAGAAATAGATCGAAAGAATCGAAAGAAAAGAAAAAGAAAAGAGTCAACGCGGAAACATGATATTTATGGCTAAAGTCTTGTGGTGCATGGCACAGCGGATGCAGAAATTGTATACTAAAAACTACTAAAATCAATAAAACTGTACACGCGAATATCTAATGAAATCCATTGAACAGTACTTATGCAAAAGCAACATCGACTTGCGGAAAAAATAACGAATATACAAAATCGTACGAAGTGAAAATGCTACACAAGAGTTGTGAACAGGAGTTTTCTGTCATACGTTTTCAATATATTAAAAAAATCTTAAAAACGGATTGGTGATGGCAATACCTAGCAATAACATGGCGGTACCTAGAAAAAAGTTTTGTTTAGCAAAAACAAAACTTTTTTCTGGGTACCGCCATGTTTGCAGAACGAATAAATATTGTAATACTTTTTGATTAACATACATAAATTATAATAGCGGCCGGAGCAGAGGCTTCTGAGGAAGCCCTTGAGCATTGCTACGTAAAAGGGAGGTTACAGACCGGACACCTTCCGTGCTCAGTCACTCCCGGCCCTACGCCGCTGATTATTTTCGTTTTCACATGAGAACTAGTGAATATCAATATCAAAAAGAAGAAAAGAAAGAGAGAGAGAGAAAAAAACGAGCCTGCGCTTTCTTTCGATCACCGTGGTATCATTCATTCAACGTTAGACTCGCACTCGGCATAGTCATTACAGGCCAGGTTATAAATATGTACCATATCTATGTATGTATCGTATACACACCTTTTTTCCACTCCTCTTATATAACTATCCACTTCTTCTACCCTCCTTCATCCAATGTCTTTTTTTCACGTGGGGGAAATTACTTCGCATACCTGCTTTGGCGGGGGCAAAGACAAGTTATGTCGGACTTGCACCGACTAAAACATCCTCGATGTTCCGTTCTCGTCGCTGTACGGCGAGGCCACGGGAACGCTCCGGGCGCGCCGGAACGTACAGCGCGCCCTCCTCTCGCCTCTATTCCACCCTGGGCAACGGATTCCCCTGAATCTGTCACCCAGAGGCCATGGGAGCCAAGACAGGGAACTGTCCCGGCTCCCCGCGGCGGATCAGGTCTTGGGCTCCGCCACCAACC
>DWHU01000035.1:0-39410 GCA_018247975.1 Parides photinus
TGACTAAAGACTGCCCTAAGAATGTATAAATATTTGTCTTTATTAGATAATATTTAAATATTACTTAAATAATAATAACATATTTATTTTCAGAACTTTTGGAAAATTATCTAAATATAATAGTATTTCATTTGTTTTGTGATTCTACAACAAATAAGTGTTGCCAGATAGGAGTCCGTTTTCTTCTTTTTCTTGCATTATTTATGACAATCGATAAAAATCAATTAAACTGATGTTTAAATATATTTATTTGTTAATAATGTCTTTTCAAGGTCAGAATGAAAAAAGTAAAAGCTAGTCAAATCAGTAGTATTTGTAAAAAAAATAACAAAATGTTGGAAAACTAATTAAGTTTGACAATCATTTCACACAACTATTTTTTTCTAGATATATGCCTGATACTTTAAGTAATATATATATTGCAATAATACCGATTCTATATTTACGAATTTAATATGTGATAACGAAAGAAACTCAGGAAAAAATATCGTTGATAATCGATATTATGCGCGTAATATGGCAACACTAAACTGAAAAGTCAGACCTCGGCGCTCTGCCGTTTTTTCGTTGATGCGTTTTAAGTTTCCCCAATTTATTTTTTAAATTGTTATCATTTGAAAAGTTCCTGAAACTTTTCTTCCACAAAATATAAAAAAACAGTTTCTCAGCATCACGTAACATTATTTACCATTTTTATACATTGATAGGACTGTCGCCCATACTTAAATTTAGTCATGCCTTTTCTAAACGAGAAAACAAGTTTCAAATATTAAAAATCTGCCATTTGTGTAATGTAATATTACTTACAAAATATTAAGAAATCATAAACTTTCTTAATTTCCATCTAATTAAATAATTATTTATGTTATTTATCTTTCATAAATAGCAGTTATTAAATATAACCAATAAGTTATGAAAATCCTGATCATGTCAAATAATTTGAAAAGTACGAAGTAAATAAATTAAAGGATAACGAAAAAAATTTAAGTATTTCTTATGAAATTTTAAGTGGCGACCCTTGGTGATATAATTAGTCGAAATCTTGCAGGAATAAATTAACTCGTCTTCCATAAACAAATACTTTGAATTGTAAATTAGGTGGGTCATCGTTACAAGTCTTGCTATGTTTTCTTTTATGTACTTTGTTCGATACAATATTTGCGTAGATCTTTGGTAAGGTTTATAATGTTTTAAGTGTATACTATCAATTTAGGGAGATTGAATGGATAGATTTTTGTATGACTCTTGACATTTCGTAACTGTTTATTATGTCGCTTTGAGACAGGATGTTAAGTCTCGTTACCCTTGTAATTTTACAGTATTGTTTACACATTACTATGTAAGAAAGAGAAATATGAACTGCGATGATATCTAGATGGTCTCTTCAAATAGAGGCCTATAACCAGCAAACTGATAAAGTCGAGAAGAGCTAAGAAATTATGATGTTTTGAAACATGTGCAACCGCGTAAAAAGAAGATTGGGTACCACTATAGTAGTACTATAAAATAATAGCTTCGTTAGCAGAAATGTCGGAAACATAAATGAAATGGTAACATTTGCTTTGCTATTTCACGGCTGGAGCTCTTTACCTGTTGCACGGCGCGTCGCGGCCTACATCCCGAGCGGCTGCTTACGGCTCACTTATTTTCTTTTTATATGCATTTACGTTTCAGATTAAAAGATCCAATCGCCACCCTAAGCGCTCGGCGGCGTTCGCGCGGAACCGGAAGGCTTCGCCGGGGCGGGCCGGGGCGATTGGTCGGCGCTGAATGGGGGTGAGTGATGACGCGCTCGAGGGAAGTTTTCGCGCTACAAAATCAGTTGTGGTTGCGGGGTTGCAAGCCGCGGACGCGCCACACGCCACGCGCAACACGCCACACGCCACGCGCCCACCAGCCTCCGTTCTGTGGGTAAGTGAAGATTTCATTCGATTAACAAGCAATTTCTTCGATTAATCAGAAGATACACAAACCCGCTCTACGATTCGCGTTTGTTCAATTTACTTTGACTTACCATTTAACTTTTACATTTTGGTCTTACTTTAAATTTCATATTAACTTGTAAAAAATATCATGACGAAGAATTTGTTCATTAATAATTTTTTAGACAGTTATTATTTAAACGTAGTTATTTTTTGATTTGATATGAAATATCGAAAATTTTGTACATGTTGATACACAAAATTTTTCGAGTTAGTCTCTCACCATATCCAGCAAAAATATATACAGATCGGTTACAATTTTCATATATTTGACGAGATAACAACTTCAATAATAAATACGGATGGAAACGTAAGAGAAGCAGAGACGAGATTGTACAATTTCGCAGTAACGCAAATAACGAATCGGTTAAAAAACAAACAACTTTTCATGTCTACTTCCGTATTAATTTGTAACTATGAAATATGAAAAGAAATATGTTACGCACATTTTACTATATAACTTTATATGTGGTTTTGATTTGAAAACACAAAAGTTTTTACAACTTCCTTCTTTGTACAATGATTAAGTAACCTTATCATTTTATACCTTTAAAAATCTAAATATTTATACTTATTTTTTGAATACAATGTTAAAAAAATATTAGAAAAAGATATCTATAAAAATAGATAGATTAAAAATAAACAAATATAAACACTTGATTGGAAATATAAATTTTGTTGCAGTACATTAATAAACAATGAGTTGATAATAATAATTTAAATATTAATAGATTTAACAGTACGTTTATTAAGATGTAATTATAGTATAGATATAGTAGATTTTCTTTCAAAAACTTGACACGAACTTTCGATGAAAATGTTATAATATTTTTATCTACATAAATGGTTAAAGCCGCGCTGTATTTATCACACCGTCAGCTGCGCTGTGTAAACGTGATAATAATATTCATTCTTTAAACAAAATATCAAACGACTTAAAGCAACAGAAATTATATGGACATACCTAGTTCTTTCAAGGGCTACATTTGTTAAAAGTTTGTTAAACGTACAAAATAGAAAATAAAAAATAAAACTCAGTAATCAATTCTTCTGTTTAATTTATTTTTTTAATTAATTATCATGTTTACAAGAAAATCTAAATTAATGAAACTATATGTGTACTAAATGCACATAGTAGGGATTGAAAAACCTACATAGTTTTGTCAACAATGCTACGATTAAAATTAGAAAGTATATGTAGCATATATTCTATATGTAACTTATCACATCCGTATAATATATCCGTTAAAAAATAATTTCTAAACATGAGTATTCAAAAAATGTTTACTTTGACTCCTGAAGGCTTCTTTATTTAACGAAATCATTAACTTATTTTATAACTCATTCATATGAAATATTTATCACTGCATTTAGAATTTTTTATATAAATGGACATCTTATGTATGTAATGAGGAAGCAATTTACGACAAAAACAGATATTTCAGTGACGAATTAATTAATTGGGATGTAACACTGAGTTGTCAGGTTAGTGGTTAGTGATGCTTAGTGGTAATTATGTGAATGTTAGGGTATTGAATATCTGTGGTTATGTAGCTTGCTGATTGAACTTGACGTGTTATAATGCTGACTGTGTACACGTTATTATATTTATATTATAATTAGCTTAGTACTAAAGCATATCCAAACTATCCGAACTTATTAAAATTGAGCCAAATTGACAAATACAATTGGAATATGTCTAGAGCTTTGAGTTTTTTTTAATTTCATACCTTGTATATTTATAACATTAACACTGTAAGTTAAACCCAAACCGCTCTACCCGTCTCAGAGATCAACTGTAACAATCAAACACGGAGACAGACAGAAATACAATAAATATTTTTGTATAAGCATAAAAAAATTCATATACACGATGTAACTACTTTTAAAAGTACGGATATGTATAATTATGATCAATCTACTTTTACAAAAACTTATTATGATCATATTATTTTCATAGCGTTTGTTTATCGATGATATATGTTCTCAGTCTACAAAACTATTTTGTATGTGCGTTACTTTGAAATATGCTGTAATTAGTAAAATAACTCGGTAAATAAGTTTTTTCGAAATATGTTGAATTACTTTTATTATTTTTTTACTTGCCATATACTTAAATGTACTTATTATGGGCGAACGCATTGTTGCGCGTTCCAACATTTCTCTATAGATTATTTTTGAAAGGAGTGAATAAAAAATTCAAAGTTTTCACAAACCGCAAACTGCGAAAAATAGTAAGTAGTAGGAATATACTTGGACAAAGGGAAATTCCTGCTTTCCAGCCGTCTGTCCAGTCATGGAATAATGAAAGAGCGCCACTCAACGGCCACTAGATTCCGTCCTCATTTTGTTTCTACTTGTTGAGCATTAACCATGTTCATTGTTTACGTGATACTGAACCCAGCCATCTACTTAACAAACACTTATTAAGCATAGGCTTACTTTAAAACAGCGAGATTATAAACCTATACATTGAAATTAGAAATGAAATAAACAAATGGTTAACATAGATTTCAAGTTTCCCTTTATGCCCAGGAGAAAAAAAATGGTAATCAAAACTGACCTGTAAAATGTATTATGTGATAATTAAGTAGACTTTATTTCAGCAGCACTGTAAAAATAATGGTATGTCGATTCATTAAGAATACAGTCAAAATATCAGGGAAAAATCCTGTGGAGTCTTAGATTGTTTGAGAGTCGGATAAAAACAACTTTAAATAAAAACGTCAAAGAAATTAATAATTTATTTATCACATAATCTACTTTCACTAATATCTATAATTTAGATAATACCATGAAGTTTCCTATTATTACTTTGTTTGAGTTGAAGAAAGATAAGCAAAATTCTCTGTTCCCTTTCTGTAAAATGTTTTTTTGCTGCATTTCTTGTCAGATGATAATATCAAAGAGCGTTAGGTGTTAGCTGTTTCCGTTTCGTGTTTACATTTTCTCTTTACTTTTAATTGAGTTTTCACGATTCCACAACTTTCTATGATTTGAAACCAATCAAACTTGTTCGTTAGACGGCGGCTTTATTATATCACAGTTGTGTCGAGCTGACGATGAATTCAAATGCATATTTTTACATTTCTAAAAACAAAGTTACAGTTGACACTACAAAGGAAGCAATATATTATTTGAATGTATTACTTTTTAACACATTATACTTGCAATTTTTCTACGAATCGATAAGACCAGCGATAATAAACACAGCATTATGTTCTAGTCGTCTTAAGAAAAGATATATACTGTTGTTAACCTAATAATTTCACATGTAACAACGTCCTTCATACTAGATCACAGTACTATTTGGAGGCGGAAAATGAGCTATGCTGGTACTTACAAAGGTGGACACCTATCACAATTAGACTGTAGATTCCGGGTCTAAGAATCCAGTATCACATGCGCAGTCTTTGCACAAATATTACTAGCAATCAATATACATATCAATAGAGAATGGACTGACGACCAATTATATTTTGTAATAGACGCTTTATATCTGCCAAAAAAACTAGTATTTTTTATTTCAAACTAACGGTTATCGAACCGTTATTTTTATTGAGTTATTGCTATGATTGTTAATTAGGTTGATTAATATTAAATTCATTCGATACATGCCAGGTAGTTTATGCCACTCCAGCCTGAGTACACACTTGAGTGATAGAATTCAGCAGCCTCTCTCGTTGAATATCTATTGTGGACACGTATGCAAGTCGGGGCCTCCGCAGAGTGCGACGCGTTGACATGAATAGGCGGTTGACGTCGCCGCACCACCACCACACCACCACATCGATTTGATAGCTCAGTCATTTAAACGCAACGAGATATTTCAATATCAAAAGCTCAATAGATCTTTTCACTGATCATTTACAGAAGTTGCGGCTTTGAATAAAATATCACACAACTTTTTTATAAAAAAAAATTTCGTTTGCAAATAAAACGGCGTAAGGGGCGTTGCTGGGGATTACCTAGGTAGATACCACCGCGATTCCTATTTCTGCTGCCAAATAGTAATGTGCAAACAATACTGTGTTGCAACTAATGTAATTATTGGGTTAACAAGTCTTAGCATCGTATGTTTGAGGGCGATGAGCACAATGTGATGCTGTACATATATATAATACAATCATAACTACTGCCTCGTTGTTAAAGACAGGCGTATCATTTATTAGGAGGTAAACAAATGTATAGTTACTCTCGTCGCTTCAATGAATAAAACAAAATTTATAACGTTTTTCGTAATCACCCTAATGAAAATGTAATCTCAAAGATAATAATACTAGAGCGGGAAACGGTGGTCGGCCTCGGTTACATTTTATAAAGTCCGCAGACGAAATAAACGGTTATGAGAGTTCACGGGCGGGCGCTCGGCTTACCGTCGGCCGCTTAACTTTGTAAGACTACCACAATTACTTCTACGATCCCTTAATAAGAAGACCCACGGTGAAACATTTAGAGAATTTTTAAGCTTTTTCCGTCGCTCGATTCCCGTTTGTACCTTCAAATGAACTCGCATACGTATGCCCGGTTTAATCCTCTCAATAAAGGTAAATCGGCCGTGTTGTAACTGGTATTGCTCTAGCAAAAATACGCATCCAATGCGTTTCAATTTCGTTCAGCTATATTTTTGATTTTGTTTTTATTATCTGCGCGGTGAACCGCCGAATGTATTATCAATATTAACATTGACAATATAATCTGTCCTTTAACCAATAATGACTTTGAAACTGTTTTATTTATTCCATCGCGTTACTTTAATATTGATATTTAAGTAGCTTAATCACATATAATTCATCGGAAAAAGGGATGCTACACCACAAATTAAAACAATATAATAAGTTTACATACGGCATTAAAATATGGTGCAAAATTATACTAAGGTTTATATATGTTATTACATATTATTATACATGTTATTTTTAAGCAACACATAGTCATAACTAAATAGTTACCGAGCAATAAAAATATCAAGTAAAAACAAGTGTTTAAAGCGTTAGTTATTGAAGTGGAGGGTGCTTGTTCGTGATTGTCTGGATTCGACCCCACGGCCTAACGAGGTAGTCTTTACCTCCCCTCTATATTATTCGCCACCGCAATCTTGTCGTTGATTTCCTTGTTTCTACTAAGATTATCAGAAACGCGGCTGTAAATTTGATCGTTAAACACCTACATTTTACTTTGCGAAATGATTTAAATGTTTTGTTTATTTCTTAATTTGTACTAAACAGTGTCGAATTACTGGATTGTTTAGACGTCTTTTAACCGAAAAGTTTTGAAGCATTTAAGATTGTAATGAATACTGAGGGGTATTATGATTTCATATAGAAAGGCAAATCTGAAGTTTCTAAAACATTTTTTTATGAAATAGTTATATTTGTAGAAATAAATATTTTTTTATTGTTATTTATTTTGCAGTAGCAAAGAATAACATCAAAGAGGGATCACGGATTGAAGTATCCATGTGGTTGCGTGGTGCGACAGTACCGTAATCTTTTTAAAACCATTCTTATGTCTGTCCGATTCTAGTACATCACAAGTACAATTTTCATTGTCCGAGAATAATACCGCTTTATTGCCTGAGAAACCAAATAACCTCTTTTATATCTCAGTTTTATATCAGAAGGCGCTTATCGGTGCAGCGGAAACGTGTTTTCAATAAAGGAAACGAACATCATAGAAATATCACATTGATTTTTTTATTAAATGCTGCTTGATATTATGAATTACCTACATTGCACATCAAATCAGTGCACGTTAAACATACATAGGTACCTAAATTTTAACCTTTTTATGTACTTAAAACTTATTAGCTAATTTTATTACCTATTTTAATATTCTTTGACCCAGTAATTTCACTTATTCTCCTCGCAAAGCAGTACAATTTTCTCAAAAAGTAACCTCTCACTAAGAAAACTAAAAACATGTATTTTTTTTAATTATTAGTTTGATTAACAGTTTTGAAAACTAAAACAATGATCCTGTGATACAAAATAATGCAATCCATAATGTTAGAATATTATTGCTTAGAAACAGGAAAAGAACCACGGTGATTAGCTACTCAGACAGACTACAATATATCTCTCAGTTTCACCCAGTAACCATTATCTGCTCTATTGGTTGTGAATATTTTGCTTAAAGAGCATTGGAGTAAACTTAACATGCATTCACTTGTTGCCACTTAAATAGGTCGGACTAGTACAGGGTCAGGTTTTCTAACCAAAAGATATAATATTTCTCTCAGTAAATAAACAAAACGAACTAACTTATTTACAGATTATTAAAACTAAATCCTTAATAAGGTATTTAAATCATTTATCAATACTATCTTTTATTTTCATCATTGGATATAGAAACAAAATGTACTGGGAACCGCCTCTTCGCTGTGCATGGCGGGTTTGAGCTGAGCGAAGTATAGATTGTAATGTGACAAACTATTTCAAACAAGGTGTCTCAAAGGAAAATTTATTGAAAAATAAAACGTTTATTATCACATTGACCGCCTTGTCAGTCACGGGTGACTGACACTGGAATACTCCAATGGAGCTATGTCTGTCACCAGTTACTGACACCATCATTTTGTGGTGATAATTCAAAAACTACAATTACACTTTCGAAATAAAGTTTACTTAGACCACCGTTTTACTATCCGCTACCATTGTTCGAAATTTCAATCTCCTACTCCGTATAGTTTACTAGTAGAGACATTGCAACGAAACACACTTTTGGCCAATAAGAGCTTCGCTTCGCTCAGCATAATAACGGCAACGGTATCACCGAAATAATTAAAATTACTTCTTTAAATGAACACAGCAACAACAAATGATTTACAAGAGAAATCATAAAGTAAGATCAAGACAAAAGCATAAAAATTAGCTTTGTAAAGTTAATTGATAATAGTGGTAATGAAGCATGTCTCTTAACTAGAGTATTTTCAAATAATTATGGCTAAATTCATTCAAACACTGTCAATAGACAACCCTGAGCAATAGATATTTCTAAGTATCCAAGCGGCCATGCGCACGGGGAAGAAGGGGGATGAAATGAAGCATGCTGGGTACTGTGACGTAACTACCGGAAGTAATGTCAACGCTTTTATTACTTGTACTGGTACGCAGCGCACGCGTCGCTTCCTGTATTAACAAGCATTCTAACAGTCATCATTATTATGTGTAAATTCTATTAAATTCTTCTAAATAATCCTTTCCACCCAATTGGTTAAATGCATCAATAATGTAGCTTTCGATTCTCTAGCATCGACAAAATGGCAGCCACATTGTCACACAGAAACTTATTATATTCCAAAAAGACAATCGTACCGTAGCCGGTTCATCTTAACGGATATGTTCTAAGTATCTTAATTATATCTTTAATTCTACTCGAGACCTTAACTCACAAAGAGACTCACAAAGAGAGAGTTAAAAACATACATTTACTTTTATGGATGTTTTTTGCTATCAGAAAATATCGGTTTCCTGATCATGGTGGAAAATATTTCAGGTCTCACACAAATTAAATTATCACCACTTCAATGTCTACCATATAGACATTAAAACTCAATATTCTTTTTAAATTATACAATTGGTTTTCATTTTATTTATTAATATATAGATGTTATACGTAATTTTTAGATATAAAATAGTCGAAATCGTCTACATCTCGTTTAAAAAGGAAGCTAATATAATATTATTACACGAGTAACGAACAGCAGGAAACTGTGTAATAACGTTTATTTTTAATTTAGAGCATAAAAAATGCTTAATAAATATTTTCAATTGAACAAATCATGCAATAATTGGCACAAATCAGTTATAATCTAATCTAATATTAAAAGAAGTTAAAGTTATTTCAACACTTAATTTACTTGTTTTGTGCACAGTTTTTTTTGTATTATTTATGGCGTTAATATTCCTGTTATCAGAGTTATATTTAAAAAGTATTTTATAATAAATTTTATGTATGTCCTTGAAATCAATCGTGAATTTTTCCAGTGGATTCTGACCCAATTTGGTCACGAGACCTGCCGTTACTTGAGACCCTTCGACGGCACAATAAAAGTGATTTATAGACGCCGTCAAGATCTTACAATGAGGAGTATTATAACACGAATAATACGCAGTTTATTTATTCTATGCGTAAATAAACAACTGTCACACATTATTCATTGAAAACGTATCGAAAGCATTACAAGGCTTTTGTGATTTTTATGTCAGGTCTGCATAATAAATTGACGTAATGTATTAATTTACAAATCTCAAAAACTTTGCTTTGAATTTAAAGAAATATTTGCGGTGGTACAGCGACTCGGCTTCCTGAACAAACTAATCTGAAAATTACACGCGCCCTGGTCCATTCGCTGCGCTTTACTCCATCCACTACCAGAAGTGGCAAACTGGGCGAAATGTTAACAAACTCTGTTGGTCTATTAATGTTTACCACTCTACTAAATAAACTCGTTGGTAAAGTATAAATATGCGTAGAATTTTCAAAGGCACCCGATTTTAGATATTCAATGAAACACATATCGTCGCTGTAATTCACTTTTCTAATGTTTGCTTTACATCAATCAATCTTTTTATATAAAGAATGTGAACAAATTATCATGACTATAAAAATACCTAAACGCACGAATTATTTTTTTATTCTATTAGTTGCAAGTACATAACATCATATCTTCATTCCTGCATGCGGTAGTTGTTTGTTAAGTGACTATCATATCCCCACCGGGGCCTACCTGTTCATTCGCTTATAAAATATTTACGTAATAAAAACCGATAAACGTTTCCACAAAGTAGAAAATCCTACCCTGTGAGGTCGAGACATTAATTTCAAGCAAGCAATAAAGGGACAGCGAGATGTCTTCACAGCGTTGCGACGGCGGCGGCGGAGGCCCGCGCGGCAGCGCTCTTAAACGCCGCTCTATAAATTTCTCAATAAAAACACTGCTCCCAACACAGTCTTAGCAAAGTGAACCTTCCGAGAACTGTAGAGAGCATATTACCTCACCACAACAACACTTTAGATATATGCACTTTAGAAAATAACGTTAAACTGGGAAATAATTTACTTTGATATGATTCTCCTTCCGCGTTATGAAAGTACGCGAAACGTTAACGTAACCCCATCCTTGCAGAGTTTTGAATCAAATAACCGCTGCGGAGGTGAAATGTAATTTTTAGCAATTGATTTTACCTAAGAGATTAACGCCGCGGCTTTCTCTTTAGCGCGTCGTAAAATGTAAGCGAGACTTATTTCATTAAATTCAGCGACATGATAGCAATTTCAACCTCATTTTAAGCTGACAAGCCGCCAACATCATTTATTGCGCTAATTTTATTTGCTTGTGTAAATATATTTTACAGTGTTATTTAAAATTATTATTTGTACCGCGTACCGTAACCACGTAGAATAAACTCATGATTGTATACGTTGCCGTCTGTAACTTGAAACATTGAAGAAAATATTACTCGTACTTTAAACGAGTTTAATACATAATTTAAGCGACACGAAAGAAAGATGAATGACTAATAATTTATGAGCTCTTGTCACAAATTATTTTTTGTTTCTCTCTGGACATTGTATACGATGTACTAGATAGGAATTATCCTACAATCAAAACCGCACTGCTGTTGGAAAACACAATGTGCTATTCTAGTTTGGGTTGATCAGCTTCGACACTGAATAATGTTTGATTTTGATTAATAGAAATAGTTGTGCTGCATGCAAGCCACATTCACCGCTACATTACAGGCCAAAGCGGGAATGATTTACGTTCGATTGAAGCATCTAATCAACGAAAATATGCTTATTCATACGAAAATAACTAAAACGCAATAAAAACACTAGCCTACTATTCGGGTTAATAAAATATTTTTCACCGTTTAATTTTAATGAACGATTCTCTTACCTCTTCCAGCTGCTCTTCTATTCATAGTTAAACACGTTGTAAACCATATGTAAAAATATTGTGTAATTATAAAAAACACTTTTAAAAGGTACTTTTTAAATAACTGTTCTTTCATCATAACCGTTTTCTTCTCTGTATTATACAAAAATTTTATAAGTAAGTATCAAGAATTACGAATACAATAAAAAATTAATTAAATTAAAAAAAATTAAAAGTAATAAAGCTATAGCTTTAGCTTTATAACACCTATTCTTTATTGTACTCAGGGTATATCTTAAGCAGATAATCAAACCTGTATATAAAAATACATTTACAATAACTAACTTATATGACATACATGAACACACAAGAACGAAAAGGAAAACCTTCGTTGCTAACCAAAAGCTTGAACTAACATTACGCCATTAGCACTCAACCATTTATCCCCGAGAAGAAAAAGCTTGTTGATTTAAAGCCTCTCTCTACCTCCTTAAGTCCATCTCGATTAAAGTCTATTTACATTTAAACTAAGATTCGTTCTAGTTCTCAATAACATTTCACCTTTAAATTTAGTTCGGATTCATTTGTATTACTCCTTTGATAAAAACTATTACTTAATTATAAGTAGTCTTATTAAATGTGGCAACATTTGCGTAAATGTAAGAGATCATTGAGATTGAGAAGAGAACATCACCTGTTTCATCTAAGGAACTGTCTTTATAGTCAATAGTGTCAGTTATAACAGCACAATCAGAACAAATGTAGGATATAGCCAAAATTGTTGGTAAGCAATGCGATACGTGGAGTAATTGTTATAATTTGCAGACGGAGTTCGGACTGTAGCCAATCGATTGTGATTGTAGCCAATGCGCTCCAATTTGGTAGCCTTTCTATAAAAGTAGCGTTACTGATACCTCGTAGGCGCCTACGAAACGAATTTCCCCCGTAGCCTCGTAATAGCCCATCGCCGAGCTTATTACTATACACCATCTATTGAGAACGGCTTTACAGGAAAATCCCGAATAGGTTGTAGTCGGTGCTAAACTTAATACACTTGCAACGTATTTTCTTTTCAACTTTCATATCTACGTTATTATCAAGTAATTTTAAAAAGATATCTTTGGGGATATGCTTAGCATGCTGGCTATGCGTTAAGGTTTTACAGATTCCGTTTAATATTTCTAAAAGTAGATTTTGTGTTAACAAAAATTATATTTTTACCATAGGAAATTAAATGTGATCCCATAAACTACTAAAGGATAGGGACACAGAACTTTGTTCTTGAATAATATAAGATACTTATTCAAACGATGAAGTTCATTATGACATGAAACTATTTTTTTCATAATGAACCTAAAACTATTATAAAAAATTTTCGGCTAATTGTAAAAGTACCAGTTATTAACTAATTATTGATTACAATTACTCTTCTTAATACACTCAAAATTATGAAAACTGTATATAAATTTTAATCAGCTTTATCACCTAATAGAATTAGTAGTTTTGTGAAATGAGCGTATTTATATAAATCATAAAATACTTGCTATAACTGTATGAAATACTCAACGTTCATCCATTATTTAAAGTTCAACGAGACAAAAATTAAATATTCAATTTAACTTAGACGCAAAACTCTTGGGCTTCGGTTCGTACCAACTTGTGACTTAATAAGTGTTGCAAATACTAATTAAAGTGTACCGAAGTTCGGCAGTTGTTCAGCATTCGCGGTCAGACGGCAGCATCCTGCAACAAACAGTTATTCTCATGCTGAAGCTCTTAACCGTACGTCTCCTGTGTAAGGCTACTACGTATCCCTTAATTTTCGTGCTCGTTTTCAATTGGAAGCAAATTACATGCAAGTGCCGGTGACTTCTAGTTATGTTAATGTTAGGATGGAAACACAGCCGTTGTTGGGAACGCAAACCGGATACAATTAAAGGCGACGCTGGCTGAATCGCTTTATGAAAATATAAGCTTTTATCCGTAATGGTGCAGCTCTCTCATTATAGTAATCCTGAGGCGGTACACCTTTACGACGCTCCCTCTCCGCCTTCGTCCTCCCGACGCTTACTGGCTTTGAATATCGACTTGCAATCAAGATAAAACTTTAACTCAATAAAACCAATAGCTAAACATTTATTTGTTTGTATCAATATTGCTGTATCATGTTTAATTTTCATTGTATACATAGCTACCATGTTTTATATTACTATTCACAATAAACTTTACAGTTTTCATTTAAATAAGCGTAATAAAGTCATCTTCTTGTGTTTATTAAATATTAAACGATAACAACGGTAAACTATACCGTTATCGTCTTACTTATTAAAAATTTTTTATTGCGTAAAGAAAAAGTCTACAAGTTCGTTCGTTATAAACAGTTTATATTAAAATTTACCGTTACAAAACCCAGCGAAAAATGTCCTTGACCGTTAAATAACATTATGAGAAATAGTTTACACCTTATTTTTGTAACCATTAGTGAAACTATCTAAAAGAAGTTGTAGTTAATAATGAACTATTTTGAATGTTGATAAATGCAAAAGATACTAAACACTAAATTAATAAATTCTGGCATTTAAACACTTATTATTAAACACGAGAAATTATTTATTTATTGCAGTTTTGATAAAATGGCTGTAATCCTAAAACGGAGGAATGGACAAAAACCCGGTGAAAATACTAAGCAAAACCGTAAATGAGCCAATCTTTCAAAGTCGATATAGATCGTTATTCCAAAGTAAACATGCAACGTACCGGACCACTGTGAATATATTTCCTTTCGCACAAACTGGCGTCATAAAACTAGTTAAACTGGTGGCTGTTACGTTTTTCTACTAACTCCCGGTTCACTATCCTAGTTTTATTGTAGTGGCCCTTCCATAAGAGCCAATACAAAACGCGTACAGTGGTTAATGTTCAGACCGTAATATCAATAAAGAGGGAGGGCAGAACAGGGGTGGCCGGGGCCCCTATCTCCTCCTCCAGGTGTCGCCTTCGTGTCGACTTTCCTCCGATACTTAAAATATGGCGTGTCATCTTCGTTGATCCGGTTACTCGTTTGTTCAACGAGATTTGCCTTGTTTCGAAATAAGCCCCGTTTCACTTTCATAAAACTTATACAAGGATCGGATTTATTTCAATTATAGATTTATTTCACTTTTCAAATGTCATTTGTGTATATTATACAGACAAAAATCACTTATCGTTATAATCTTTTGAATTACTATACGTATTATCGGATCAATGTAACTTCTCTCCATTTTTTGTTATTCATACTATTTGTTTTCAATTATCTGATGAACGTTTGCGAAATGTAGGTCGCACTCCGGATAAAATCATTTTTACCCCTTTTTCCTTTTATCCTATTTAGTTTTATTTGATCTCTACTGCGTATTGTTTGCGTATTTAAATGTTTTGGGAGATTTCCCGCTTAAAAAGGACGATAAAAGCGTTCAATGTCAACATACTACACAGAAGTAATCTGAAAAGATTTCTTTCCCCTTTGTTGGTCGTTCCGAAGAAGCGCCCTAATTTTGACAGTTTTAGATCAGAATAAAATTATTTTGCGTTATTAAATAATGACAATCTACATACAAATTATTATGGAACTCAAATAAAAGTATATAAAATGATTAATCATTTTAGTCAAAATTCTAAATTCAAGTAGCAAAATTTTATAATTTAAATCATCGATTTGAGTTATATGTACATAGTTTTTAAAAATTCTAGTACGCTAATAGAAAAATTGTCAGATTTTTCTTATATTTATTATCTATCCACACGTCGACATGTAACATGCGTAAAATTCTGTAACTGCAAAAACTTTAACTTTGAAGTTTCGATTACGTATTTTTTAATTTTTTTTATTTGCACACCACAGAACAGAGATATAAAAAAAATAGAAGCATGTATATAAATATTGATGATAGCATGTGTCGGTCTTATCACTTATAGCGATTTCTTCCAGACAACCGGTAAATGGACATGTCTGAACGGAGAGTACATGCGAGTGTGCCGAATTAGAATACTTATAAACATAGATAGTACTTATGAGTTTGGATATACATGTATATGTAAAGTCAATTTAATACATAATTCATTTAATATTAGAAAGGGGAAAAAATGTATAAATTTTTCAACATATATGGTTAAAGTGAGAGATAGTGAGATTTTACTAGTTTTTTAAAGTGCGACAGTGATTGCGAACGTGTAATTGATGATTTTGTATTGTTTTTTTAAATTTTCACAGAATTATGAAACCTTCTCCGTAGTTCAGTATACAGTTTGTTTTTAAAATAGCTACGCACCGCCCCCATGTATTCTATTTGTAGGCACATAAACATTTGCAAAGCTCTCCGCTCCGACACGGTTACATAGGGACGTTCCTGCGTATAGGCTTATTCAGTCCTGACGTGCATGCCTTCGATTAAACGGGATTATGTGCACTTACAAACACGTATGGATACATGCATTGTTTACGCTTCGTTCACATGGTCATTTAATAACGTTATACCACACAATTGAAATGGACATTAAAGGGCCTACCATTCATATGTATTTAATACATCAATTATTACTTCGTAACCAAAAACTACATCAGCTGCAATAAATCTTTGGAGTTTTACATATTTTGGATGAATTAACCATTATATAATTTTTTATTTTTTTTTACAACCCACTGATTGTTCCCACTGTTGGTACTCGGGGCCTTCTCTCCTAATGCAGAGAGTTTTGGCCATAATCCACCACGCTGGCCAAGTGCGGGTTGGCGGATAAAGCCAGTGATAATTAATTTATTAAAGCGCACATAACTCAGAAAAGTCATCGGTGCGCGCTGGATTCGATCCCGCGATCTCCGAATCGGAGGTCGAGGTCCCAAACCACTCGGCTATCACGGCTTTTTTATTATATATATTATACAATTATTATTAAGAAATTATGAATAGCAAATGAAAAGGTTTTTTTTATAAAGTACGTCTTGTACACAATGATTCTTGCAATATATCATCTTTCGTTTTATATATTAACATGTTGTATGATTTTTAGTTTTTAATATTATAATACAGAGGTCGTTTCAGGGTCCACATTGCATAGAATATAGATGACAGTGTATGTCTTAACGATTCGTACTAGCTAATTACTATTATTATTATTCTGTATATAAGAGTATTTGAACCCTAAATGTCATACATATAAGATCAAGACTATTAAAAATTACCACACTCTGCCGTTTTGTAATTTTATTACCTCAGTATGAAATACAGTTCCATAGTAAGTTAATTCTAAACGTTTCAGTTTATAAGTAAGTTATTTTCACAAATATTTTAACATTCTCATCGAACGTAACGAGAAACGAAAATGAGATTTCTCACCCTCAATCAAATTACCATGAAATTCATCAAGGCGTAATTAATGACTAAATGCAAATGCTTAAAAATAACCCGGCTATATCCAATTTAAGTTTAATTTTCAAACCATAAATTCGGTTTAGCTCCCCGGAGTGGCGCGGGATTGAAACGTTCACTTGCCACAAAATTGCAGCGAGCATTTTTATCCCTTTGTATTGTAGTTGAGATATTTAAGAGTGGATCCTTTTAGTCTTTGTAATTTTATAACTCGTTTTGATTGTCAACCGTAGAAACCCCGGCTTTATTGTGATTTGAGACTCGGAAATTGGAAAATTTTTACTTCGTTCCGTATTGTTTGTAAATTGTTGAAACTGTTTACCCTTTAGTTTGGTTAGTGCAATTTTTGTATATAAATATAGTTTCAGTAGGTAAACTACAGCCTCTGTTTAATTTTAGATCAGAATCAATATTGTAAAAACGTTATTATAAGTTAAGTTACTTGACATATAATAAATACATTTCATAAAACGTTCAACAAGTGAATTGTAAGGGTCGATAAACCTCAGACAGGTAACATAACAGGAAGAAATTCAAACCCCTCTCTAAACTATATACCCTTCCCTTCGACGTCATTATGTAAACGAAAACAAATTTTATTTTCCATACAACAAGTGGAAATACAGTAATTTCATATTTTATTATTAATTTTAACTTATCAGACAATAATAAAAAAATAGAACAATTTTTAATCCCATAATGTGCAGTCTGAGGTATTTAAATACATACTACGACACATTATAGTTATTAACTACCAAAAAAAGTACATGTATAATGTTTTCTATGTACAACATAAATAATAAATCTTTCACCATTTTTTTTTTTCAGAAAACTCAGTTTTGCAGAAGTAATTCGTTTGGGGTGGAACAGTACTAAGCTTCAGTACGTAATGCTTATAACCAAAACTCAGTATTATGCTTTGGAAGGTGAGTAAAAACATTTTTTAACAGAGTTTAAATATAATTAAACTAATTAATGCGCGACGGCCCATACTAACATTTTTTTTTTAAATCTAAAATTACATTTATTCAGAAAAACTTACATGGGCTTTTACAAATGAAATACTTACGTAATAAAGAATAGTTACATATACTTAGAATCCGAATAGTGTAATATTTCCACAATACTGACGGACAACACAGTATCAAGTAACAAAGGTTTACCACCAGTTAAATTACAATATCCCTAAACATTACGATAAAGAATATAATAACAAACGCGTTTTTATCTGTTAATTAAAAATAGTAATTTGCATTCAAATATTTATTTATTATACGACTACTACCAACAACAGGTTCCAAGTAGACCAAGTCTATTCAATTTGAAAGTGATAAGTGATATTAAACTGCAAACCACCCAAACACCGTATTGTAGTAGCTACTAATAAAACAAATTTTAAATTTCTACGTTATTTTTCTTATTGTTTATGTTCATTTCGACATTTACAGGTAGTACATATATGACGATGGATTTGAATTATTCAAGTCTTGGAAAAGAACTATATTAAATATATGTCAAAATAAAGCAAACAAGACACGAGTTTATTTCCTTATAGAAGTCTGTCAAGTCTTGCAAATACGAAAGAAAATACAATTTCGGAATAAATTGCTGTCGGTAAAGTTTATTTAATGTTATCTTAGTAAATATCAAAGTATATCGTCGGGAGTTTTCTAAATTTAAATTGTCAATACTTTGATTTAGTTTTATTACCTATCCATTAATGCCAACAAATTTAATCCGGTGAATATAATAAAAAGCAGATAAGAAAATTACAGAAATGCTGGTAGCTCGCCATTGCTGGAGATGATAATAAACAGATATATAATAGTCTATAAGACTTACATTTGAAAACTTCGTGCATAATATGATGTAATGTGTCATCCTAATTCAATCCGTATTTTTATATGCAGTCGTAACATTTAAGTTGAGATCAACGTCAATATTTAAGTAATCTGTAATTTAAAGAATCGTTCAGCTTATATAACATGAGTTTAAAGCAAGTTCCATGTTTCTAATACACCTGAGTTGACTCGGAGCTGCAGGCGTAACGTGACATTTAAATATGAATGCGTCGCCGTTGCTGCAAGTTAGCTAATAATCTATGATTTTTCCGCGCATCTGGGCCCAAGCTTGCAACGCCGTTTCGCGTCTCGCTTTACTGCTCTAATCAGTTCAATATTACATGTATTTCACACTAGATTGTTATCTCCGTAAGAACATAAACAAATTATCTTCTAGTCAAATATAATTATGAACACATTAAACTGTATGACCGCCATCAAACACATACGAGATCCAAATAATAAACAAACAAAAAAGGAAACTCCTTTGTTCCAAATAATAAAAAACAAAGTCAATAGGTACCATGTTTATAAAGTTTAAAAGCTGTTATAATACGGGCTCTTTGATTAGATTTGAATGAAAATATTTTTTTCAGTCCCTTTCAAAAAAATGTTTTGTGATATTCGTGTACGTAATATTACAAATATCATAAAATACATTTTCCGTCCGTAGTGAAACTTTTACATCATCATAGTACGGAGTTTTTTCGTAAACTTCAGATAACAACCCCGTGATAGGCATTTGTTTGGGAGTAATTTGAGTCACCGGGAAAGCATTTCTCGCAAATTGACATCACCCCTCACACGGAAAAAGTTTTGATTCATATCCTTCTCCGAGAAACGCAAAAAAACAATATAATGTTAACAAATAAATATATTTATTTCAAATTGATATTTTTTGTAAACTAATTCCTATGTTCTTTAGGGCAAGTTGTTAAAAAATCTGTTAGTTATAACCGTAAACTAAATCGTAAACAGAAGTAAACATTATATACAACGTAATTGTTTGCTTAAGCCTTTATAACAATTCATGTAGATATTTCAAGAAGGTGACAATTTCTATGTTAACCTGCAACATCAGATACACAAGAGGTAAGTATATTTAAGACGTGGCCTAGCATAAAATGTGTAAATAGGTTGTACCTCGAAACATCCAATAAAATGATTTCAGCCAAAGGAAGCAAGAAGATAACCTACTTACTGATCCTCCGTATTCTATTTGCCTGTAATAATCGCGATGACAATCTGATATTACATAAAAGATTTGCCCTCTTTTCGATCGAAATGCGATTTTCTCCCTCCACATTTATTGCCGGCTCGTCCCGAATTTTTTCGCTATTGAAAGAGAAGCGTCACTACTATAGAAAAATTTCGAATGTATACGAATGAATAAGAAATTTCGGCGCCACAGAATGCATAATACACAAGCGATTAGGGGAAATGGAGGCGTCTCACTCACGGGTACTTGACTGGAAAACCGAAACTACTTGCAATAAATGTATTAATCTTGTGTACATTAAGTTATCCAATCATTCGACGAATAATTATTTAGTTCAATAATATTTTAAACCAACTAAACAATGTTTATAACTTTGTAAAGATAAAATTAATAATCAATTTTAAGTCTTGTTAAACGAGTAACGTAATTTGATGCGACCAATTAGTGGCACTAAGAATAAGGTATTAATTGATGAAATTCTCTTCTTAGTTACAATACTTAAATTTTGTTTTAATCTTAAGTTAAAGTCTTTTGTATTTTATCTGTAAATAATGAAAGATAATTTTAGTCAAAGTAAGATATTCACCGATATTGTCATAATTTCTATATCAGCAAGTTAAGCGCCTTTGATATAGTAATAGTTCACATACAAATATCAACCGCGAATATTAACCCGTCAATGTAACAAGTGTTTAAACAGGCGTGACTCCAAATTATCTTACATCCGCGTCACAGCCCCTTAATAGAATTCTGTCCCTTCTCAAATAACCTTTCAGTGACGAGCTAATGTAACAAAGTAAACAACCGATTGTCGATTAACACTACTCAAACAAAACTGGGCCTATGGGTCTCGGCCTATTATAGTCTCGTGTCGCGAGTCGCGGCACAATGGTGAAACAACAATATGACTAGATAACGCTAGAAGCGAATTTGGTGAGCGTTTTGTAGCATTAGCTTCAGGAATAAGTTTGTTCATTACGCGAGGGAACAATGCGGTAGGCTCGACGGCGGCAAAGGAAACGTGCGCCGACGCCGCGACAATAGCCCCCCGCCTTATCACTCCGGAACGCGTCGGCCTTCTCCCTTACACCCTCCATCCCGCCACCATACAACCACCAGCCCCCACCATTACATCCACTTGACGTATGGGCACTGAATAAATGGGAAAACTTTTACCGACTTCAAAAGAGAATAAATAAATGGTCATTTATAAAACAAAACCTAACTAATATTTAAATAATCCTCATATTGTACAATTGCGAAAGGATTTATAATATTTTTTTGTCTCTTTTAAGGGAGGAGAAAAAGCCGCAGCAGGAGAACAGCAGCAATATTTTATCAAGATCCATACGGTTTGTGATATTTTTACAGTCCACGACAAATCAAACAGTATGTAAGACAAAGATGATACATTTGGAGGTGTGGGAATGCTTGTAAAAATATACTGTTATAATCTTAGAAAAGTATACAACCTGTTAATTCATAAAAGGTAGAGAATGCCTACTGGCATTAAGTCCGCCCTTTGTGAACTAGTTTTAGTTGGCAAAAAAGAAAATAAATAAATAAAAGGTAGTCGTAGATACTAATTCTCAAAAAATATTTACAGCGTACAAATCCTGTATTAAGTTACATTTAAAGCTATGTTTATTTTAGCGCCTACGAAGAAAGACGAAGATTTGGAGCGGTCCATTAGAAGAATCCGCACATAATTCGGGTTTCGGGACGATGTAACCGTGATAAATTATATGGTTCGTTGTCGACGAAACCTGCAAAATGTGCGGTTAACTTCTGCTAATAGTATCTTCGAGTTCTACTTCTGGCTATTTTGGTACAGCTATAAAACGAATGCCATCGGCATTTTTCAGAACCAGTACATTATTACTAAATAAGACAAATCGAAACATTTTGTTAGTTAATATATTAATTTTTGTTTTATTGTGTGTTATTGTTTATTTAAGCTGCTTTATATATATTGAAAATAATTTGTAACATCATAATTGCCTGCCTATTTCCCAATCTATTTAGAGTCTGCACCGTATGTCAGTCTTCTCCATGCATTCCTGTCAGACACTAACTCATCATTCACCCCTTACACTGCATATCAATTCTCACACAATCCATCCATCGTTTCTTTGGTCTTCCTCTTACTAGTAAATCTTGTATCCTTCTCCAATCTCTCTTGCTTTCGTACCCTTCGACTTCGTTTCTTGCAAACAAGCTATATTTATTCATCTCCTTTTAAATATATCCGCTAAGACTCTAGATCTTCCAGTCATCGTACCTACATTCCAACTTGCATACCTCACTGTTCTTCCTTTTCTTATTTTCTTTTACATATAAAAATAATTTGTTTATAAATAAATATACAAAGAGAATAAATAATTATTAAAGTGATATTTAATACCTTTTTAAACATCTTACTAAAACAGCAACTTAGTCAAACACTTTAAACGTGTATGTAATGTAATAAATTCTAAATTTACAGGACAAATATCAACGTATTTTTAATGTGTATTCACTATATGTGTTATATATATATTTTTAACATGTTTGTTGATATTTTTCAAGAAATAAAGATTGTTTTTTAACTGCAAAAATAATCAAGTTGTGTCTTCTGGGAATAAATAGAAACAAACGAAGCAAAACTTTACAGAAATTGTTATGAAATATAAAGCACGTTAAAGAATCTGTGATCCAAATGAGCTGCGCAGAATTGTAAACTTGTCATACTTTATAAAATAATACTTAAATACTGTTTGTCAATACTATATTGCAAATAAAATTATATGATAATAACTAACTGTTTTTTCTTTTAAACAAGCAACCCTTCTTACTACCTATTCCTGCTTACTTAACATTACAATATATATAAAGTTCATGTACACTAGAAGTATGTATAAATTTTATGATCGTTAACATATTATTGTAGAAAGCAAAGAATCAACAGTTAAGAAAAAACTTAAGAATAATGAAAAAACTGTTTTCTATAAACGGCTTGCCTTACTTAGCAGAAAGTATTTAAAGCTTGATTTCTAAAAAGAAAAGAAACATAATCCAGAATGCTCCTAATATGAACATAGTTTCACAACGAAAACCAATTTTTAAAGCTAGCTATAATTCAATTACAAATGGGAAAAAACTGTACTATGATTGAAATTACGATTGGCAATGCGTATATCCAAATATATCTCTCAATGGAACTACTTATAAATAATATACGTAATTTATAAATAAAAGATTTATTAATAACAAATACTTTTTATAACTTGTCAGATTCAACTCAAACGATTAATAGTAACTAAAGTTTATGAGTTGTGTGTATTTTTTCGGTAACTTTAGTACCCTTACGAATCTCCTCATATACCTCTAAGATTCTGAAAATTACCATTGATCATCATCATCATCATCATCATCATCAACAGCCTGCGGCAGTCCACTGCTATTGATACTTTACCCTAACTACTACGTTATTAATAAGTTATATAAAACTTTTTACTCACAAAAAAATCTGTTCCTCTGAGAACTAGTAACCATCCATCACAGAGAAAGAAGTTTAGAATTATTAATTAACAAATTAATAAGAATTAAAGTAAAAAAAAACCTAGGCCCGACAACGCCCTGAGTACAATTAAAAAAAAAAACATCGATCACATTAAAAATAATAATATATAAAAGTGATCACAGGTGAAATGATACACGGTACGCACTATTTTCTATAGTAAATCTCATTAAATGTTTTACAATTAAGTACATAAAAAAAGCCAATGGGTTTCATTATTTACATGATTACCTTTTAATGTACGCATTAATAAATGTCATTTTCATGAATGCAACAGTATTCGTCATATTTAATTTCACTGGTATTCATCGTTGTTTCAACTGATGAACGTTCACTGCTAGACATAGATCCGTGTGCTGTGTTCCACAAAACATGATCCTACCATCCTTACCTCTGCAGTAAATACTCCTTGTATTTATAGTACTCAGCAGATTATTGCAAACGAATACAAGAAAAGCTGCTGCTTTTCGTTTTTCCATAATTATTGTTTTAGTAGTCGGCTGTAGGGCATGGCCTATAGGAACGCTTTAGCTCGTCTCCGATTGACTCGTTGCCTTGCCATGTCCATTTCTTTTTCACATTATACTTAAAGGATTCTAATATCTCTAATTGGATTAGCAATTCTGTTTAGTAGAGGTAAAAGATATCAATGAATGCAGTTATGTTTTAAGTCTGTCACTTTCAAACATAAAATGATAAATCCAATAAATAACCCATTTCCCAAAAAAGCTAAAGCGCTCGAGATTGAAACACAGGTAAGTTTACAAATCCTATTTGTCTCTCTTTCTTCCTAACAATGAGTATCTCGTATGGTAAAAGTTTACTAATGATTTTTTAACAACTTTAAATGTTTTCCATTCTGCGGGTTTACCAGTATTTTCAATATCAAGTTGAATAAATATTTTTTCTTCTACTTTCATACTTATGCAATCGTTACACCTTACTCAGGATATCTGCAAAAAGAAAATTTAAAACTTTTTAGACTAATCTGCACTGCATCATTATGACACGAGAAATTACAATGATCGTATAACAGGATCTAAATATTTAAATGGTTGATAAAGACAACTTAAAAGTTATAGTGTAGTAGGTTTGAGATTATTCAATAGAAATGACTTATAATAATTAATGAATTAGATGATAATATTGTTTTTAGTGTATATAATTATGAATCATCGTCAAAGGATTCTATTTCTTCTTTAATCGTGGTTTGTAAAGAGAAATCCAATAACTATTTAACAAAGGTAACAAATTATTATAAAACCTTTACTAGCAAGACACTGTTTAAAAACTGGACGAATAACGTAAGCGTAATTAAATAAAAATAATTTCAGCTGACAACAAAAAAGGAAGCACGACAAAGTCATTGTGTCCATACGTACGTAACTGAATGAAAGTTTTACTTGGTTATTTTGAATATGCAAGTGCTTTTTTTTTTAATTTGACAGGTGAGCGAACACGCCTTACTCCCGCCTATTGTATTGTAAAAGTATCGAAATTGAACGGGCGCCCTCCATTTGGAGTCTATATGAGAGCCGGCGGTAATCGGTCGACCATTCGTTTCTCGCTCTCTGAATATCCAAATAATTTTTCCTCAATTTCATTGCACCGCCATAGCTAGCCATTTGCGAACGTTGATTTTTAAATGTGCCATGCAAAATTGTCGATAGGCCCGGTGATAAGTTAATTACTCTAGTTATCTGACGTTTATTAACGCCGACGGTCGGTAACCGTGCGGATTGTTTGAGGATTTTGTCGATATTTACCACATGCTATGATTTTTGCGTAGTAAACTGAAATTATTTTATTTATTTATAAATTAATTTTTATTTTTTATTGTGTAACTAAAACCAGTTCACAAAACGCGGGCTTAATGCCGGTAGGCATTCTGTACCAGTCAACCTGAGACGTGAAGAGATGATGTGGTAGGTGAAGGGAGAATAAAGTTTAAAAATAATACTAAATATACTGTAAATATATACAATTATAAATAAAGACATACATACATTAATCAATACATACATACATACATAAATAAACATATACATACATAAATAAATGAATATACGCATACACTAAAAAACGAGACTAATCTTGTGTGCCCAAATAAAAAAAAATATCGTTATCGATTTAATTTCTGGACAAAAAACCATTAAACACCTTTAATTAATTTACATATCTTAAAGTATCTTGTTTAAACTAAAGTTTGACGGTATAATTAAAGAAACTATTTTTGTTATTATTCATTAGTAAGCGAGTATACTCTGCTTACTTTGGGACTAGACAGTGTTGTGTAAATTGTCCAAAGATATTTATTATTCATTATTATTAATTTTTTCTTATGAAATGTAAGTCGGGTTCATTTCTCTCCATCACAAAAAATTTTTCCTACATTTCGTCTTTATTGTTACTTCTTTATTTCTACATTTATTTTACATATAAATTAATTATAAAACACTTCAAGAATACTTTCAGTATTATTTTTGGTGTTGCAAGTTTCAAGATATTTTGGGTAAAAATATTATACAACCCGTTTCAGTTTAGATTTAAAAAAAAATACATTTTATTTTTCGTACAGGAGACCTACTGGTATGTTCAACAGTGGACGACTATCGGTTAAGTTGATGATGATGAAGTTATAACACTCAATTAGTACATTTTCATTAATTCTAAATATCTCAGGCAGATATGTGGTTTTGCGTACAGTCTCGAAACAAATTCTCTTCACACTAATTTCTAAAGGAAATACAACACCTAACTTACTAAAGATATCTTTGTAATAACTAATGTCATTAGATTATCATTTCCTTCCTACTACACTAAGCATCAACAAATGAAACACATACGTTATTAAAATTTTCAACAATAACAACACTTCTTTTCACTGGAAGTCAAGTGTAAAAATGCTTCTACGTTACTTTAGCTCCATTGCGATATCAATTTATAGAGCGTATCGAACCGAACCACAGGCTTTATTGGTATATGTTATTAGATGATGAGCTTGAGTCAAAGGCTATAGCGATGACAAATTACTAACCAATGGCCTAGGCTTGTAGCTGCTAGTAATAATAGCCCTATATCAATGCGGATTACAATGAATGGCGATCATTAGCAACGTTCGACCTACGATTAGCATTTGCATCCATTGGAATCATTCGTAGATGCTGGACATAATAAATACATATACTCGTATGTATCCAAAAAAACATGACTACATAAATAACTAAGATAGAATTTTACACCACGACATGTTCGGTATTTAAAAGAAGATTATTTGATACAAAAAGTAAAACATAACAATATAGTTAAAAATGTATAAGAAATACAATTTCTATGGCGAATGATAGAGCAATATTACAGAAATACTTTCGAAAATGTAAATACGCCACTACTAGAAAAAACAATTTACAAAACATTATCTGTGTTTCATGTAATACATATGTAGTGTGCATATTTGATAAAGAAAAGTTAAGGAAGAAAAATTCAATTAATCAACACAATTTTTTCTGAATTTTGATAATCAAATACAGTAAATCTCGTTCCATCAATTTTATGTTATACCTGTATGTCTATTTATCAATATTATGTATAATCAATACAGTTTATAAAAGTTTCCTTGTGTACAGACAGTTATTTATTTGCTTTTAACGAAATTTCGCAGCGTATAATAATAACTTGAAGCGCTTTAAGTGCTTCTCGTTTTAAATTGAATGACATGGCAATTTCCTAGACACAGCCTTTTTAAAAGGTTTCATACGATTCGTATTCAAAGTGTGGACGTTTAAGTTATTCGTTGGCGTGAATCGCCTGAATAGGCCCAATGGATGCAGACACGTGTGCTCTGCGTCATCCGATTCTCCTGAATGCAGGACGTACCGTCGTCCAATTTCGCGCGCTAAATTGTTCATAACGGAAGTTCATATCCGGACGTCGGGCCTCCCTGCGCTCCGGGCGAGATTAGGCGGTAATTACCATTTCCCGTGACACAGGACGCAGACAACGTCGGAGAAGACGCGATTCCTTCTCCGCAGTCGCGCGGCGGAAACATGCCGCGTCCAATGCCGCACGGGGAAGGAAAAATCGTTACAACAATTACTTCCAAGCGATATTGGATTCGTAATTAGCTCCTGTCTCTCATTATATAGAATTAAACGGCTGGAATACAATAAGGGAAGCATATTTTACTAAACAAAGTACCGGAATCTGAGTCGATGTTTGAAGATTTGGATTGAGGAAGCCATTAAATTGAGCGCATAGTATTTTATGCTTGAAAAACTGATTATACAGAAGAGGAGAGGAGCGCGCGGATAGGAGACGACGACGACGTCGCAGCGGAGGCCTCGCTGCCAATATGATTGAATAAGTGAGCCCGCTGCTCCCTAATGAAACATATTGAACGTGTATCGAATCACTTAGGCGCGCCGGTGCGCTCCTGCACTCTCTTTTCGGCCCGCGCCAACAAGCTGTAGGTGAACCCAACAAATAACATTACAGAGGAGTCTCGTTTTAAGAGAGACAATAAATCGAATTAACTCTGGTTACTTTGAACGTCAAAGGGAAGCAAAAAAAATTTTACGTCATTTTGTGAACATAATTTCACACGGCATCAGGCCGCTCTCCTTTGTGCCGCTTAGAAAATGTTTGCAAAAAGCTACGCCGCGAATGTCCGCAAAAAGGAGTAATTGTAATTAATTTATTAACCTCGTTATTTTTTCGTCGTTTAACACGTCTATTGCGCATTACTTACAATTTAGCTTTTATTAATAAATGTTTATAAGTTAATTTTGTTTCTCAATGAAGAGATTAAAGAATTTTTGAGTTAACTGCTTAGACTTTTCTGAAATACATGTACAAAGGTAATCTGATTTAGTTAGATGGTAGTTGTACACTTCGCATTGCGTCGCCTAATAATGGTGTAGTGGACAACAAAGCTCTTTGACCACGTTTACTAAAGCAAAGCTCCAAAAAATGGAAACCTTTGTAATTGGAGTGTCGAAACGCTCACAATGGCAAGCACCTGAAATAATTTCAAAATCAAAGTAACTTTCATTATGGTGCATTTTCCTGTATATAATATCTGTAAATGTAAAGAAAATAGAAAAGTAACACAGCTTTAAAAAAAGACATTTAAATCTTTCTGGAATATTTTACTTTGAAACTTAATACACATTCTCTCTATTTCCTCATATGTACATAAGATTCTATATCTTCATTAATTAACGAAGTTACGAAACTTGTTCGCAAGGTTTTTTTCAATATTATTTACTTATTTTTTAACATTTAAAAACTCGGTTATTGTTTTTCATCGCAATATGTTATTGGCTTATTGCAATTTAATTTACCCTTAATGGTGGTTTTTAACACAATGACATTGGTCCAAATAGCATTTATACGTATTCAGAATTATACAGTCTTTTACAAGATAATTTATTAAATGTTATGCAGTTAGTGTCTCAGTTTAATGAATTTAAATGAAATTACTTGGAATAAAATCGCCATTTATTAATTTAATACACCTAAAGATTGTGTGGTTACAAAATGTTTGCAACTGTATTTTATATCACTTAACATGTCTTTTTTAGGTCTAATTAAAGGAAGAAGACAAAGATGTTCAGATATCTGGTTTAGTTGAAAAACAAGTACAGTTATATTTTTGTGTTCTTAAACTACAGGTACATGTTTTAGAATATCTGCGCAATGATTTATTTTCAACGGAGATACGTATACGTATTCGTACGTAGGCAGGTACAAGTCGTGCAACATAAATTGATGGATCAATTAACGCTTGCGAGCAACGTGATTTGATCACCGAAATCAGTGAGTGGACTCGATCCACAGCGGTCTACCTCTGGAATCACCCAAACCTCGTATGTAGAATAAAGCATTACTTATTCTTACATCGTACACCTGATAAGTAAGGTACGTGAACCATATTATCTATCATTTAGTCACTTTAATGCATAAAAGGTAGACTTACGATTTACCCAATGATCAAAAATTCCTTAGTTCAAAATGGAGTAAAAGTGTTTTCTGTTTTCGCTTTTAAAAGTGATATTTAAAATAAAAATATCACTAATTATATTACCCTATTTACTCACCCTTGAATAGTCACTTTATACATAAATATTTGTTGTAAAGGTAAAAGTATCCTTTTGTGATTAATATTTTTTTCATTTACAATCTGTCTTAAATATTATTTTTACATGTCGTATGTTAAAGACATATAACCTAATTTCAGAATGTTGAAAGAGCAGCCGTTTATTAATATTATTTTTAAAAGTCATTTGTTCTTTTTTCAAATTTTTAGTTTTAAAAATTGGTTTGGTCATGGAGTGAAAATATATTGGAACAAAGCAAACAAACTTTACATAATCAAACTTCTCATACGTTCATTTCATGGGAATAAATAACCATAAAACCATTTACATGTTAATATTGTACATTCATTTCAATGTTATATTACACTGTAACCTTAACGACTCGATAGAGTTACGACACACTTTCAACTTATTGATTACCAACTATCATAACCAAACACAAAAAAGAAATTTTCAAATCTTTCATGCAAAAATTTATTATGACAACATTTTTTGTGAAAACGAATATGCCTACAATGGACTTTTCCTTCGTCAATAGAATTTGTGATCATAGATGTAGATTTTTGAACTATAATTAAAACATAATTTATCTCCGTAACCACAACTGCTAAGACAATTAGCGAAAAGCGCATCTTCAAAACGGGAAATCTTTCCTGCAAAAAAAGATCAACGGGATGGGTTGAGATAAAAATAAAGACCCCCCTATCGTGTTCGCAATGACTTTCTCGGCGTATAGAAGGAACCCGAACAAGAGAATCGTTAATCAAACGACGTCTATCATATACAATTGTAAAATAGTCAAGTATTCACATAAACCTGACATTTAAATTAAAGTAAATCACGACGTAAAGCGCTAACAAGGGCACGCCGTATGACTTACTATATTTACTCAACTACAATATCGTACGATACCTACATCCATAAAATTATTGCAAAATAATATATACCAACTTGATATTTCTACACGTGAATTTAAAATGCGTTACAACTAGATGGGAGAATCTTGAACACAAGAATAGAAAGCCTTATACTTTTTTTAAAATAAGTAAAAATGTACTATTATCTTAATACACATCATAATAATTTGTTTGACACAAAAGTAGTAAATATAGACATCTATTTAATTTAGAGAAGACTGTTGTTAAAAAATTCTACATGTTACAAACTATTACTTACATTTAATATAACACTAATAGTTAGTCATTTTAAATGGTTGTTTATTCTATAAGAATAGAAAGTCGGAAAAACAAAGGCTGGTATCACTTTAAGCTTTGTATGCTCAAGATTTTTCTTCACCACAATTTATACAGATACAAAACTCGCCACAGGGGATATATTTTTAAAAAGAAAAATAATTTCACATTCTTGAGAACTATTTACTCTTTTCTACAAAGGTGCAGCAGGCAACATTGAAATAATATAAATGTATGTAATATGAACATTGAACGTTTGAAAAGTATAAACATTATAAATACGTATTTACGATTACTATTATTTTTGGGCTGTCTACAAAAGTACACGTATTTGTTTCCTGGCATACAAACATGGAATAATTCGGACAATAGGCCCTGCGTGCATTGTGTGAAGGTACATAATACCAAAATCTATTATTGGTACATAAAATATTTAAAAAATGTGGTTTAGTATATTTAAACCATAACAATATACAGCTGACCTGTTCGTACATAATTAACAAAATGATGTATCTACCAAAATAGTTATTTTCATAAACAGTGAAGAGCCAAGACTTTTGTTAGAGTTTATGATTATCATCTTAATATAGAAGAATAGATTGCCGTAAAAGATCATGCAACGCAAAAAATATGTACATATAAAAACTTATACAATGCTATGTCAAACCGACGTCGTCATAAGTTACTTTTTACCACGATGTTTGTTAGCGGCTTTTTGTTTGCGTAAATCACAACGATTTTAAAGTGCACCAACGTCTCAGGCATCAGGTGCGATACACTCACGCAAATATTTTAAGAAAATACCGAGAACGATCTATTAGAGCTGTGCAACATATCGATATTAACAGTTAAATTTACATATTCGCAAACAAATTATCGTTACAAGAAATAATTTGTATAAATCGTGAAATTAAATCCACTTGTATATACTTACTTAGACTTTCCTGTTTATTGTTATATTTATACTATGCGTAATGATTATCTAAATATGTTTTGGTGCTAAAAATAGACATAAAATTAAAAGTGTAAAAAAATATGTTAAAATTTCCGTATCGAGCATACCGTAGCGAGGCGCTACTAGGGAGGGGTGTCTCCGTCGCGGCCGCATCCTACAGCCAAACGGTAAACACTTTGCTGTAATCTCGAGATGAGAAAACTTTCAGTTCTCTTAATTCAGAAACTTATTCAACAACCTAACAACCTTAGAGCGGACCGCCCGGACGCAAACAAACAAACCTTAGTACTCTTTAATCTTTGTCTTTTATTAAAATAAATATTTAAATAAAAACACAAGTGCTTTTTGTCTACGAGCCAACCTTGCTCCAGAAGATTTAGTGATATTCTTCTAGTGTAAGTTTAATTCTTTTTTTTAATGAAATATTTTAATGATATTTTAAACTTCATTGTACGATAAGGAACTTTTCTAATTACAAATTCGTTTAACATAAATTAAAGTTATAAACATTCGACCGTAACTATAGAAACACTATCGAAGTTTTCTCATTTCCTAAGTTTACGATAACGTTTGCTAACTTTAGATATACTAAAGTTAAGTATTTTAAGTACTAATTTTACCATATAACAGTAGTTAATAACCGATAAATTATTTATAATATGTACATAACAATCTACACGAATTTACGAATTTGTACACTTTTTTACTATTTGTTCATGTATGTTTGTTTGGGTATATTTAATCATTTTATATTACAGACACGGCATTAAAAGTTGTTTTATTGACATAAAGCACTCATTTATTGACTAATATTGAACAATGTAAGTGATTTTTTATAGTTAATACAGCGTAACTACTGCTTTAAGAAAAACAAATTTCATGAACCTTTTCTAAACATTTTTAAATTGCATGCTGTATCAATATATAGTAAAACATAAATTAAAAGAAACTTTAAAATGTTTACGTATAGTATAAACCATTTGTTCAACGAGCAGAACAGTAAAAGATAATCATTACATAGCGTTTAGTACAAACTAACCTTAGCTGACGTTACATGTCTTACCGTCGCCCGGAGAGAAATTATAAAAAAAAACGTAAAATGAAAAAAACTTAATAAAAACATTCGCTAGCGGCAATTTTGATGTGCCGTGACAATTCAATTACGTATACCGAAAGCTTCAGGATCGTGTTGAAGATTAAAGCAATGAAAATTTCTTCTAAGAAAATATCTTACAAACAACTTACAGACAGGTAGGCTGTTAAAGTAAATTTTATGTAAGAGAATAAAATAAAATAAAATTGAAATGTAAATAATTTCTACTTTTCTTCTTTATAAATAATGTTAATGTTTTTCGATGTTCGTAAAACTTATTACATAAAGGCAACTTATACAAATTTCACCTTAACTTATTCAGTAACTAAATTACAACAAACGATGTACATAAAAAATGCCAACAGTAATTTTAGTCTATCTATATCTATTTTAAAAATATGTAATACTTTTTTAATTAAACTGAGAATATTTTAAAAACCTGTTTTTAAAATGAGTAAGTAAATGGAAACAAATTGTCAAAATAAATTGTTTTACAGTAGAGCTGTTCAAAAGGGACATCAAAATGTACTATTTGGTACTATACCTTCACATGTATTTATTTTTTTTTTTATTCTTGACATTGAACAGCTCTTATTTATAATTTACATTATATATATATTTATGTTATTAAAATGGCATTTAAAGAATATTAATATAGTTATTATCATAAATTTTTCTAGTTACACTAAGAAATCTTATTTTGAAATAGTCGCCCTTCTACTTCTACAAATTTTATGTTTTATTGTCGTTTTAATGACCATAAACAAATAAATATGAATAAATAAGGTTCATTATAAAAATGTTCCTTTATTTTTATTATATTCGTTTATAAATAATGCTTTAGTCGATTTTAGATGAGTCCAGGTAAACGCGGAGCTCTCGTCGAGGCGAGCGACGGCCGCCCCACTGTGACCGTCACCGACATGGATACGGTGCACGAAGAAAACGATGACAGGTAAGATATTTATTTCATAATAATATTACGTTGGCAAATAACCCTACTAAATGAACAAAGCACTATTCGTGAAACATTTTTGTTTCTTTATCATGTCTCCTACTGCAGAACAGGTCTCCCCAATCGATCTCCAGCGCAATTGGTTCTATGCTTTTATGCACCTAACGATTCCCAGTGGCCTTTTTTATCAATATCGCCGGCTTTCCCAAGGTGCACTTGCTATTATGTGGACTTCACTTCAACATCCTTCTCCTCTAACGACTGTCCGATATTCGTATTGTATCCTATCATCGTCACGTAAGCTTACCTATACTTACTTATTCCAGATTCGATCGGAACCTTTTCGACAACTCACTAATAAAATAAGAGGGCAAAATAATTTTTGTCTGAAATTATTAATGTTAAGAAACTTCATTTTACAATAAACTTGACTCCTCTGTCTTCATTTTAATATTTTCAATTTATACAGTTAGCAACTGCCAAGCGAACAATAAAATTAAGTGTGCTTGAATTTTAATTAAACTTTAACTTGAAATGTATTCTCTTTGTCTTTACACATAACTCGGTTTTATCTTTTATACCTTATAAAGGATTTGTTGCAAAGACAAATATCTCTGCACAACTGTGCAATTTATTCGCTTTATTGTTACGGTTAATTTAAATTTATCTTTGAATCCATTTATTTGAATAGACTTTCCAGCTACAATAAAACAAACTGGGAATTAATAATTTCAAAAAAACTTTTAATAACTCAATAGTTACGGTAAGTTAGTAAATAATTGTCATTCTTAGATAAAATATAAATTTATTCTAGTTTAGTTTTAAATAAATTGTATTTAATATGGCTATTATTAATATTCTTGACAATGTAGTGACTGGAATCATCTTGCCAAAAACAAATCTACATTTACGTTAAATCATCGGAACTACATTGTAAAATAATATTATAATTATTTTGTTAGCAAGAAAATTTTAATTCAGCCAATGTTAGGAACTTAACTTATCTTTGTTATAATGTGCTATTTGTACAAAAAGAATAAATAACAAAAGTTAAGCAAGATTTATGTGTTCAGAGAATTTAAATATTTAAAATATATGTTAAATTATGTCAAATAGAAAATGTGCGCCGTTATATTTTCGTATCGAATAGATGTGGCGCGGATACATCGGAGCTTAGGGAGACGTTTCCGGGAGACGGATGCATTTTGGAGATTTTGCGCTCGGATCGCTGAAGTCGAAATAGTTCAATACACCTATACTTGAATGCAGATTCCTCTTTAAATATTAAACACACAGGATGTTCGAATTTTATATCTGTACATTTAAAATCTTTTGAAAAGTTAATAGTAATATCCACATGCTCAAAGTGGTATTATCTATTTATTACTCTTAAAAGTAATCATTCCTAATTATGGTGTTGTAATCCTTTTAATTTTAATAATAAGAGGAAGAAAGAAATAAGAATAATGTTTAAAACTTTTATAATCTTGAAACGATTACAGTGAAATTCTGAAACACACTGTAACTGAGAGTAAAGTATGAAATGCATACACAAAGAGGGATTTCGGCGCAGTAACGGCGACAAAGCTTCGAAAATATTTATGACGTTTGATCGACCGCTTTGTGTCGCCTAACACACCTCACTACTCGTTTCTTTTTATTTGTTCATTGTTTACGCTGTACAAGCACGTTTTCCTTTCACTCCTTTGGTTAAATTTTTACAAAAACATATAGTAATTAAACCTTTTACGCGAATATATCAAATCAATGTATAATATAATACTTTGTACTAAAAGTAGATACTGTTAATAAACTTGTTATAGTTCTCCCACACCACCTAAATAGGCACCATCCATTTTGGATATACTTATTATAATACACCACGTATTACAGTACCGGTTTAAAAAACTTGCTTATTATACTTTGGTAAATATAATAACTAGCGCCTCATTGTAATGGACAGGTGTATTACTTATAATTAGGTATGCGTTCTAACCGTTTCGCTGTTGTGTTTTTATAGTTCTTATTATTTGCTAGTGCTTTTACACCAATTTAGATATTATTTTCACTTACTTACAAATTTTTACTTACCTTTATACAAATTAATTAACATTCATTAACATTACACATTTTAGTATGAAATTATAGCTTATACGAGTCTTATAGACTTAGGTAACATGATATGAATATTAAATTTGATTTCATTATTTTACTAAATTTACCCGTTAACAGAAATTTTTTCCCGGGTTTCCTGTAATAATTACTAATATTCAGACACAACTGGAAATCCATCGGAATACCTACGTGAATTACTCTCCAAAGCCTCTTATTGTGAATGGAAGCCTATGCCTTGCTTTATAGTTCCGCGCAGATCGTGGTAATTCTATACTAAATCTATTATACTACAAGGAAGATATGAAAAATCTTAAAATTTATATTAAAAATTCCGTTTATTGTTAAAAATGTCCTAAATACACTTGCTTGGAATATCTTTAACTATAACTATTAAAGACATGTTTTTTCTATCTAAGATAAATGTTTATTCAGGGTCCACTTATTTCGTTATCTTAAGGTACTTATATAAACATTGACATTGGTTAACATTGATTTGATTTATTATGAAGTATTGAAATTACATTGGGTTTTATTGTGTTTATTTAATTCATTACTTCAACATTTCAAATTATTTGCACCAATTGTGGACACTGAAGTAAAATATGTAGTTTTATTACATTTATAAAATAACAAAATCGATTATCATAGTCTAGACCATCAGAGTCTTCGTTAATTATCGAGAGATGTGTTAAGTGTTGGGCCTATAGACCAGTGTACAGTAATATGCTCTTTCTTTCTTACTTAAAGTTTTTTCCGTGCCTTATGTGATTAACAATTTTCCCTTTCATTTTCTATATCTACTTCCTATTTTATTTTGTTCCCTGTTCTGTTGCTTTATATTTTCGCGGTTGTAGTTTTTCGACTGTCTTTTTTGTTTTCTAACATATTTATAATATACCGAATATAATAACAGCGTATGCAATTAAGAGTATTAATGTTGTATGCTTTTTTCTAATACACGGATCGTAATAAGATTGATTAGTATATATACTTTATATTAGAAATGTTAAAAGTCTAATTATTTGTTTGATTAATGAATTATTTGTATTCCTAGCGATGAATCATCATATTCTGATTTGGGAAGACTTCGTGAACGAACCAATGCCATGCTGGGACCTTCTGTTGACCCGCTGTTACAAACTTCAGCACACTCCCAGCCAAATAGCAGGAGGATGTCCAATGATATCGAAGCTAAACTAGCTGCTAACCTTAACACAAGGTTGTATAACGTAACTAATTTGAAGTAAAATTAAGTGAGGAATATTTATTCTGCATTATCCTTGAATTAAATCTTCTGTTATGCAGACGATAACTGCCGTCTCATTTTGGGGAGTTTGGATAGTTTTAGGGTTTTTCAAACCCCTCTGGCTTGTTGCATTACTGTGTTCTATCTGTCAGTATATATGAGATTCGATCATGAATAAGTTAAGAATAAATGAATTTTATGTGTGAATAAAAACATACTTCGAAAAATAAAACAGTAGAAAAGATTTACGTTAACAGTGAACATTTTTGGTGAAACAAAATGTAATTTTTAATAAATCACTGAGGTTTAATTAAATCATACTTAAAAATTTTATATCTTTATAATGATTAATAATATTGCAACATAATGACATGTTTTTATATGTTTCAGACGGCCATCAGCAATAATTGCAGCGTTTAGGAGACCATCACAAGCGTTGGCTCTATGTGCGGCAACTCAGCGCAGATTTTTATCAGAACTTTCTCCACATTCTCGCACTTCAGTTGCGTCCACCATCCACGAAACTTCACCATCAGCAGCTGAAATTTTGGGACAGTAAGTGTACCGTTTTACTTACATACATCACACATTTTTATAGCTGCCTTTGTTCTACAGCGGACAGTCCAAAGATGAATGATAATCAGAAAGAAAAATGGACACACACACAGCATACATGAGATTACAGGGATCGCGAATCCAAAGTCCTGTGACGTAAATATTGTAATAAGTAATCTAGACTTGTAAGCCATTTGTACCTTGATAATTAGGTTAATTGATGTACAATACGAGTTACATACAATACTAATTACACATGCAACTAGCAACTAGTATCAATAATAGATATGTCAGAAATTATACATTTGATTTCATTAAGAATACTATTATACAATTATTTAGTATGAGAAACAGTTTGAGATTCTTTGTTATCATTATTAATAAATATCATAAAAAACATCTCAGAGACGAAATATGTTTTTGAAAACAAGGTGAATACAAAAAAATACAAATCATGTTTACAGAATCTTTTTTCTCATGCATTTATTATCTGCTTTAACATAAAACGTATTACAAAAAATTCTAATAGAATAATATTCTTAACAGCTGATACTGATAACTATAGTTATTTTTAGGGTGGTCTGGTCTACATATTTTTTTTTATTTGAGTATGTTAATACGAGTAGTTAGAATGACAAATTACTAACGGTTCCGTGGCGTCATGAGTTTTGATATCTTGGACATCATCTGTAGCTGACAAGGGTATGGTGTATGTTCAAAGATTCACACATTGTAACAGATTTTTTACCTATAAACAGAAGCTTATCTCCCTCTAAAAATGTTCATTTAAATAAGATAATTTTAACGTAATAAATTTATAGTAAAAGATTGGAAATATTGTACATTTTTATTCTTAAATAAAGCGTATCGGTAAAGGATGTTGACTTAATGATACTTTTCATTAAGTAAACGTCTAGAACAGAAATTAGAGAGATACGAAATTAATTGCGAAACGCATTTTTAATCAAACGCAATATAGATGTAGTCGTAATCGATTAGATTAGTCACTGTGTGCTACCTACTTATTTCTGTTTGCTTTCAACTTTAGAAATTCTCCGAGTTTCATAAACCGATAATATGATAAATCTAAATATTAAAAAAATTAAAACTCTTAATACTTAATTTACCGTTAGAAACTGCCGTTTACATGCGCATTACTTTATTACTCATTGTTTTATAACACATGAGTGTAACAAGCGTGATACACACATTGCCTAATAATTATATTAAAAATATTAGTCACTGGTTAAAGGTAAAAGAATATTAATACAACAAATATGGAATATTTATTCCGAAGTAAATAATATT